>JBBPJT010000067.1:0-67700 GCA_038088895.1 Xerocomus potaroensis | reverse complement strand
GGAGTGCTATCATCTAATGGCTGTCTAGAAGGATACCCTTTGAACGGCTAACTCGTTCGTGTAGCTTCGCTTTCTGAAGCCTCATAGAACGATGTCGGTCGCGAGGATGCGAGGGAATGTGCCGAGGAAGTTGCCGAATTCGAGCGGTGATGTGCGGGACGAGCACTTGCAGGCGTACTCTGAATGTGTCGTACGACACGCGTAGAGGAAGAAGAACCGGCCCTACGGTGGTGATATTTGGGCAACGGTGAAGAGGTGCGATAATGTGCTGAACCATTAGAACCTGTGGACGGGGATTTGCGATGCCGAGGAGCCCCGACAGAGAAGCTGTGTACAGAGGATGGTCGTGACGGGTAGTCCCCTCTCTCCGAGTTGGGGGTGTCCCCACCGAACGACTGGACGGAAGGAATCTGATCAAGTGTGTGCGGTTGCTCGATCATGAAGACCTGAGCAGAATTACTGGATGACCTGCGGGAATTAACGCTGCTGGATCGGCGAGAAGAAGCAGAGTGACGCTTTACGCGGCGGCCCCGACCACCGCCACTCGCGTGTCGCTTGACTGTACTCTTGTTAGAAGGGGACATGGTTTGGGGGGCAGGAACGGCCAAGGACCGTGAATACTGCAATCCACGGGCGCTACCCTGTGGTAACGGTTGAACACCTTCTTTCCGCTTGCCCTTCCTATCCTCCTGGAACCAAAGGCGAAACGCAGATAAGAGACTCGCGCGATTTCTGTTGGGGGCAATACCTCGCCGTCCAGCCTCGGCATAATTGGGAAGCGAACGCAACGTATCGCCTGGTGAACTCGCGGGAGTAGGCACATACGCACCCGGTGGTGATGTCCGCTCATCGGCTATAACCCACGGTGACCCGGGCAGAGCGGGAATATCAGGTGAAGACGGTGATATGGGGGCCGCATCCTTTGCCCTTACTGGCGGTGACTTGGTCAATTTAGACGAGCCACCACTTCCATGTGAGCTACGGGGATCATCCGCGGCTTGCGCTTTATCATTCTCTCGTAGTTTCTCTCTCTCTCGCTGGACCTCGCGTTGATCTTTCACCGCCTCCGCCGACTTCTTGCGCACAAGACCAGCCGCTTCAAGGGCTGTGGTCGCTCGTTGCATGATACTAACACTTCCTGAGCGAGCCTTGCCGTCCCTCTTCAACTTGAGCAAATCCTTATCCTTGCCTTCTAATCCTCTATAACTCCCACTCGGCGTAGATTGGTTAGAGCGTAAAGAAGACTCGTTAGTAGTTGGCGAAGGCGACAGGAAAGGCGATTTTGCACGGGGAGGAGTAGTCGGACGGACTGCTGCAGCCGTTGGGGTAGGTGGGATAACTGCAAACTCAGGGGGGGCAGCCGCAGGGGGCAGTTCGTCAGTTTGGATTGAGACGCTATGCTTGTGTCTTTTCCGAGGACCAGAGGGTCGCTCGCCTTCCTTCTCTGTCCGTCGCTTACCCTCCCCAGATTGGTCAGTAGAAAGCCCCGGGGAAGCAGCGCGAACCTCTCCGAGAATTCGTCTCTCGTGTTTGCGCATCAACATCCACCAGAGCGCTCCAGCAGAGTCACATGCGTCTGAGATAACAGAGTGCACAATTTGAGCAGTATCAAAGCCCATCGTGCTCAATGCGTTCAGTAGCTCGCGCTCAGCAGGCGTCGAGAAAATGATTGGAGCCGGAACGCTGAGAAGATACGCAAAATCCTGAGGGGGGATGAGTGCAATCGGCTTGTCACGCGGCGGGGGAGTATTCCCGTCAGAAAGTGTCGAAGACACAGAACGACGTTTCGTTCGGGCCGGTGTACGAGTTGGATGGAGTGGAACCTGCGTGGATTTTGGGGCAGATGGTGTCACCTCCACTATCAAATCTTTCCCCTCCTCTTCGATTACAATCTCAGGTTGTCGCACCCTCACATCCTTGATCGCTTGGCTACCTTTGGTGATAGTGCTCTGACTTGGGTTCGAATGAATCTGAACAGGAACGGGTTTGGAAGAGTCCAAGAACGGATCAGAGGTTTTATCATCGGGAGTTGTTGGTGCGGACGGTAGAAGCTCGGAAGAAGCAGAGAGAAAGGTCGTGTCCGAGGTCGCAGAAGTCGCGGACGACACAACTTGCTCAGCTTGCGTTCCCGAGTCATCTTCCGCAGGCTTCACACCAAGCGTGAAGGCAGTGCGAGCGGGTGATGGCGACGCAGGAACGTCGGCCTCAGCGGTAGTGGAAATAGTGACAGATCGGGAGGTGAACCAGGGAGATACCAAGACTTGAGGGATTGTAAGACGCTTCGATGGGTCCGTCTGCAAAATATCCCGAAGCAAGTGGCGGGCGTCTATGATAGACAGTAAAAATCCCATGATTCAAAGAAGCAGTCAAAGGATCGAACCTCTGGACAACCACTCTTGATCTTGAAACTCACCCTTGATAACTTTCTCCTTCATTATAGCTTCGTCGTCGTCATCGAACGGTAGGGTGCCCGTTAAAAGACAATAAAGGATCACACCCATCGACCAAATGTCCACCTCTGGTTGGAAATGAGTACGAAGAACTACAAAATTGGAGCATTGCTCACCTGGACCGAGGTATTTCTTACCTTGAAGTACCTCGGGAGCAGCATATCCAGTGGTTCCACAAAATGTCTCCATATATACTCCTTTCTCATATTCACGCGTGAACCCAAAATCGCCAAGTTTGACACGACATCGCTCATCTAACAACACGTTCTCGAGCTTGAGATCACGATGAACGATGCCCTTGTCATGCAGGTAGGCGACAGCGAGACACAGCTGGCCAAAAATAATTCTAGCTTCATCTTCAGACAAGCGACCTTTTTCAGCGAGATAATCAAAGAGCTCTCCACCAGAACAGAGTTCTGTGACGATCCATATATGTGATTCGGTAGCGATAACTTCGTACATTTGGGTGACATGGGGATGATGGAGCTGGCGGTGATGGTGTATTTCACGGGTAAGGGAAGCGGACATTGATTTTGGAATCTGCTTGATGGCAACGCGGGTAGATGTCAGACGATGCGTACCCATGCGCACTTTTCCGTAGGCTCCTGTTTAGGATCTTATCAGGGCTGGAATTACCTGAGGTAGGATTAAGACTTGCCTTCTCCGATTACTTTTCCAAGGGTGTAATTACCTATTACTCTAATCTTTTGGGAGGCGAGCTCCTTCCCGAGTTCGTTATAGGCATTAGCGAGTAGAGCTTTGTGGTTCTGGGACACGGAGGTGGATTGTTTGTGGCCATGGACAGACATCCTGACATGTAGAATGGAAAGTAAGGTAGCGATAAAGGAGGGGCACGGGCAAAAAAAGCCGCGAAATAGTAAACAGGGATGATAGTAATTTGGTGGAGAACAACAAAAGCAAAGGTGAACGTGAACGTGAAGAGCAACTTTTACTATGATCACCCTCAACCAACACGTGGGAATGCCACTTTCTAGTGTATGACTGACTAAGACAACAACAAATCGCATTCGGACTTGGACTAGGGTCAGGTCATAACTACTACAGGACAGGCCCAGAGGTCCACAGCATTCTGTCCGAATACTAGACAAGGAGGAAATTAGAGGGAGACGCGTCATAGATACAACACAGCCAGAATAAGAAGCACTTGTGGCAAGTAGACATCAATGGCAATGAATGACCCAGCTACTATTTGTGGGTTGCTTTCACGATGCTGACAACAATGATGACAATGATGATGGCCACCGCAACCCCTATAATAATACGCATCTGGAAAACCGGGTCAGTATTCTTGTTTCGGTGACAACGAAAGCCGACCTTCATATCCTTCCACCTGGTGCCCCGAAGGTGAGAGTGGGAATTGAAACGGTGAAAAAAGACAGCTTACCACATATTCTATGGCCAGTCAGCCTTGTGCAAGGTGAAAAGGTGAAGGGCGTACCTTGCGCACTCTGTTTGCTCCCCGACGGAATCCTTGGGCAGAGACGGCCAAGTTGTCTGTTGAAAATGTTTATGGGAGTCCATATTCGTAATGGGAGAGAGATTGACCGGTCTTGTCCTGCAGCGAATCCAACCGCTCGCCTCTCTCGGCAACCTTTGTGATGTTTTCTCTCATGATTCCAACAGTGTCGTCGATTTGTTGTTGAATGGCTGCCGTTTTTGCATTTCCTTGTGATCCTGAAGGGTTGGATGACGAGCCATTGCGGGGGAGGTAGGGATCATAAGGTTCAGACCTGGGGTTTTGGGAGACGTGAGAGTCAGTAGGGCAGGCAGATGAGAAGGCACAGACATGACGACTCTGATAAAAATATGAGAAATGTGAGGTAGTAAACTGTTTTTACTTGCTGTTGCAAAGCAAGGATGAATGTGGGTGGCTGACTGCGCTAGCTGGGGACGATGGGACGATGCGATGAGACTGGGTCGGGTCGGGGTGACAAACACGCAAACAAGTCACATGCACCCTGTCACATGTCACACTACCTCCGTTTCTTCAAACGATAGACGCGGCACTACCTAAATAGATAATCCCAGGTCTAAAATGACCCCCCAATTTACTGCAATAAACAAGCTCCTAGTACTATGGCTACTACTGTACCTTACCAGACGGTAGAATGGCCAACCGTCGATCCATCCATCCAGTTCAAAAAAGGCTCATTTTCACTATGTCTCCATCAACGACACCTACTCAAATTGCTATCGTTACCGACATCAGCAAACGGGCAATTGAACGCGTCGTCAAACTTCGGAATCAACCAGGTCCACACAAAGTCCATCCACCCAGATAGTCAAGCAATGAAATACATCACCGGCCACGGAACAAGCTGGCCGGCCGGTCAACGTCCAGTTCTAGTAGGTGGAGCAGGTGGAGCAGAGCAGAAGTGTTTTCCGCAGAGCGATTTGCGTCTTTCGTTTTGCAAACTGCTGTAAATACAAGATTGACAAAATGATAATGTTCCCGGCGGAAATGCCATCTCAAAAGTCTATTAAACGCAATGGATCAGTTCACCGCCATCCCTGAATTATATATATTATCACTTTCAGTCATTTCCAATTGTAGTTTGCCTCCGGTCTGTGATCTTGTTCTCGACTACGTATAAAGATAAACGGTTTTTTTTTTCGTTCCAACTTCCACCCCTCCCGATACCAGACATGTCCACGTCCTCTGATCCGACCTCCTTCGCCACTCCTTTCGAGCTTTCGCTCTTCGCTGCGATCAACTTACAGGACATGTTGTATGGTCAGTCCTGCATTGCCGCCAGCTACTCCTTCTCTCCAACCTCGTTCATCCAGGCATCCAGTTACTTCTTTACTTCGAAACTATGCGAATTTTGTTGGCTCGCGAACGAGCGTATAAAAAATCTAATATATTTTACGCGTCCTTCAGTACTGTGATGGTGTTCTTGATCACCGTCTGGATTATCACAGAGACATTGCTCTGTGCAAACATGTGGTTGTTGCATCCAAACTATCCAGGCGGACCCGATGCTTACTGGGCAGCAAACGCCTCAAGTTGGTACTCAGACTGGGGAACAGCGTCGATCCCAGTACTTCAACTCATCACCGACGGCCTCATGGTAAAAACGCGTACCGATTGTATAGGGCGTATGTTCACCGATACATGGTTGATTCTAGATCTATCGCTGTCTAGTCGTGTGGAATGATTACCGCGCTATCGTCCTGCCCGTCATTCTGTGGTTGGCGACCCTCGGTGAGTCATCACCGTCAGCTATCCCTTTGTGCTTAATATCGCTTCAGTGCTGGGATTTTTCACCATTTGGTTCTCCAGTGTACCAGGGGGGAACTTCTTCGTCGGTGTTGCAGCCGAAATTGGTCTCGTATATTTTGCGGTGTCGGTGTTCCTGAATCTCTTCTTGACGTCCATGATATGTTACTACATAGTGCGGCACGGCAGAAGAGTCCAAGAACATGTCGGCCATGAAGATGCATTTTTCTATTTTTCTGTCGCAGCGGTCGTCATCGAGTCTATGCTCCCATACACACTCTCTGGCATTGCCTTTTTAATCTCACTGGGAACCAACAGCCCGACGTCGGCCGCCTTCATGTCGGTGTACTTCTTGATGATGGTACAACTCTTCACCCCAATGAAGGTACTGATTGAACTAAACCTATCTTATCACAGTGTATATCACCCCAGATGTTGATCCTTCGAGTAATCGCAGGGAGAGCATGGCCCCGGAATACCTTGAGAGCGCCGCGTTCGCTGGTCGTATTCAACGCTCGAACCACTGGTGTATCGGAAAATTCGGCAAACAGCCGCGCTCCGTTGCAATCACAGGCACATTCTGCTCGCCGTGATTTCTGTCCTCACGACATGGCATAAGTGACATGAGTGTAAGCCAATTGAGATCATGAGTGCGGAGATGATCAATGACGTCTAACTCGCGGCACAGAAAGCAGGATCCGGTGGTCACCGCTCGCCAATTCACTTGCCAAGGGAACACATTGCATTCGCATTGCCAATCGGCTCGTAAAAACTGTTGGACTCTATAGATAAGAGTGGAACAATCGTTTGCGGACCTCGCTGCCGAATGGGCAGAGAATACAGTCCTGACGCGCGGCTATCAAAGTTTAGTCTAAGTCGCGCCTAGTCTAGTCAAACGAGACGAGTAGGAAGACGGGTAGATATCTCAGCTGTCCCAACTGTGCGACGGCGGTGGGGGCGTGTTCGAGTACCGTGTTCGAGTCGGTCCCGGTTATCCGAACCAGTCATCTGACCTCATCGATAGACACCCGAAGAGGCGGTTCATATCCAATAAAGCGGTTAACTAGAGGAGTAGGCAGGGGATACCGCAAAAGGGATTGTAGGTCGGTTACATTCAGTTTGCTTTTCGAGATTGTCTGAACCATACTTGTCTTGGGATGGCCCTGGAGGACCCGAAGGCCTGACGGTGCAATATCGCTTCCTCTATCTTCCGATGCAATTGAGTCGCTTAAACAATATTATTGTCGCCTGCCACTGACGACGCGAGCCGAATGGAGTCGGAGGATGCAAGCATGTCCGACGAAAGGTATGTACTAGCTTCTGAATTACCTACAAGTTGGGACCGACGTGGTGAGCGATAGCACAATTATTGAACGGGCCATGCTCTCTGCAGTTGTAACCGTACAATCAATGACCATCGAAAGCTTTTTGGGCTTTCAGCGTATATACAAAATGATACAGTGTTTTGTGCCAATGTCCAAGGTCATGACTACGTATCGTAAACCAAGTGTGCGAGAGTCCATATCATGATAGATAAGGAGCGGGTAAAGTTGTGTTGAATTTGGGTCATAATTTGGGTGCTTGTGCTTGTTCCGATGCATACTTGGCCTGGGGGAGTCGGCCTTCATGCGTCCACATGAAACTACTCAAGTTACTCACCATCTCGACTTCCTTCTTTTCATACCCGCACTTTTGGTAGAAGGCTGTGTACGATACGCAGAAGCAAATCAGCGCGCCGCTGTTTCCCCACCGCCCGTGCCCACTCACGTATATTGCTATCGTTGCAGTTCAAGATGGTCTTGTAGCAACCAACCTGCTCGCTGATATGCGTGAGCGCCGCGATGATGCGCTGGCCGAGTTTTTTGCCTTGTTGGCTCTTGTCGACAGCGATGTCTTCAATGTGTCCGACACTGCCGAAACTGCGGAGGAACTTGTGTTCGATGAAGACCGTGCCCACTCCCACGATGCGATCTCTCGCATTGTCAACGATGACGAGGGAGTAGTATGTCCCCGGGAGAGCGCGCAGGGCCTGGAACTGCTTCACCCATGCTGCCTCCCCGAGATCGTTGACGATGGAAAGCACGGATAGTACATCGAGGTGACCGCGCTTGTAGTCAGTCGATGCGAGCGGGCGAATCTACGAGGGGGGTCAGACGGCGTAGACACATAGAAGACGTGTATATACGGTCAGTTCTGAGGGTAACAGCTCTGACACCTCTGAAGATATTAATTCCTGCGGGAACAAGAGGTCGAGGGGAGGCATGATGAGTTTTGTAGATCAGAAGAGGAGACGACCTTGTTTGATGTTCGATTGTTGTTGTGGTTTTTATTGTATGAGAACACAGCCACTATTTACTAGCACTAACCGGCGCCTTGGTCTTGAACCTGGACGCGATCTCCTCTCCGAGAGGCTTACCGCTCCCCTCCTTCCGTCTCCAAAGAGAAAGCGTCCCCCCCTGACACACTAAGCTCAGCGGCACTCCCTCCCCCTGCTTGCGCACCGCTTTCAGGATCTCTTTCAGTAAGTTCTTCAGCTTCCCAAGGGACGCCTCCATCATTGCCGCATATGGCCTCATCTCCTCTCCTGTGAGCGAGATCTTCTCGACAGGTTGAAATTCCCCTCTATCGTGCCTCGCCATATATAGCCACGCGGTCTGTGAAAGGTATATTTGGGGATAGATATCTTTCCAGTTTGGTTCCCGGTAAATAGACCTCGTTTTCACTTCCACCAAGTCAGATTGGGGAACAAGCGCACGAGAGGGGCTGAACTTGATGTCGAGCCCAGCCGGGGATGGCTTGTTCGGCTTCGTTGTCTTCTCTGCCTTGTCCCCAATGCTGAGCGAGGAGAAAGAGGCAAGGAAATCATCCTCTTTACTCTCTGGGGCTACGCAAGCATCTGCCGTGAAACCGAGCAGGATGTTCAGACTCCCAAATTTCTGCCAGACACACGTGTTTCAGACCTTGTCGAGCTGGGTGTTACAATCACGACTCACGTAGGTGATGATTCGATGATGGTCAAGTATCTTCTCACAGCCTGGTGGAGTATTGGTGGCAGCCCTCAGGTATTCATGGCCGTAGCCAGTGTGCTGCCCAACGAGTGTTGTGTTCTCTTCCCGCCGCGTAAATAGGCATGTGTTGCCGGCCAAATCGACATCAATTCGAAACCCGTCATTAGCATCTGTGCTGTCAATGTAACGAAGTAACTTCCGCAATCCGTTGCGATCAGTGACAAGATCGAGATCCTTGAACGGAAAGTCGTCGTGCATAGCATCAACCGCAGCAAAGAGGGGTAACATTGGGGAGTGGTTACCCATTTTTGATGCGTCATGATGGATGTACTGGACCCCTGCATCAAGCGGTACATTTTTTACTGGGTTACGCTCGTCTGCCCAGATTCGGGGCGAACCTTTGAGGCATGAGGCATGAAGGGTTATTCTGGAGGATCGATATACAAGAGCTTGAACCGACCTGGAATAACGATGGTTGGGACAGGCGCTTCGACCCATGAGTAAGATGCCACCGGCTTGATGTGACGCAGGCGAATGAGTTCTGAGGCATATCGTGCGGGATCGGCCGAAAATGTTGTTATACGTTCCTCGAGGTCCTTTAGAACAAATGTCGGATCTGCTGAGGTATTTGGCTGACGACTACGATGGTCTGCTGGCCTTCCCCTTCGTGGGCGCCATCCGTCACTGCGTCTGTACGCTGCCATTTCAGATGGTAAAGATTATCGATTATCCCCACGATTTGACCTCTTATATACAGGATTACACGCCCCTTTTAAGTCTTGCGAAGATCATGCGAAATAAGACAACTCTTTACCACGTACCCTACAAACCAACCAATGTAGAAAAATGGTCGGGTGATGCATGAGCCTATCGCGATCCGATCCTCGCCGCTGCAAAGTCCTGTGGAGCGTAAGCGTAATAGGAGACAAGGAGACAGACCGCTTCCATCGTTGGTTGGAACTCCTTGGAACATACAAGCACCCACACGTTCCCCTCCGTCCAAGCTCGACCATAGCAAGAAGGTCCCCTTGTTTGTCCACCTCTACCACGCTGCCGACGACAACCACGTAAACTCAACTCCGATGAACCAGTACGCCGTAGCTTCGAACGGGGTCCGTTCTTGGCATATCCTAATGCTTGTCGGATTTGAGCGTTAGGCTTGGTTCGTACGCCACTGGTCATTTATGAGGCTGAAGACTTGTGTTTTTTGCCTAAACTGTAAGCTGGACCTCTCTGGAAGGTAGGTCAGCTTGGTGTACTACCCTCAAATTGGAGTGGTGTCTTAAGCAAATCGCAAGAATACCCGAATCGATGATACACGGGAGTGAAGCAGCCAAAGGGCTGCTCTCGAGAGGCACTACGAATCTGCTACTCCCAGGAAATGTCACATCGCGAAGCGACATGTACGCGCTCAAGACCGTTTTTAAGAGGAAGAAAGACAACGGTGGGCTGGTTCTTGGGTACTTGGTGAAGACGATGCCAATGAAACGACACTTTGCCTTGCAGCTGGCTGAGCTGGTAGCGAAAAGATTCTTGGATAGGTGGAGGTAAGAGGTATTAAGACATTATTTGAGGAGAGGTCGCGACGATGAAGTAGAGTCTCATTTTTATCATGGTGTTGTATTAGAGTTGGAACGATAATGGCTCGACGTTGTAACCGTACAGTACGGTAGTGGGTCAATTGGCCACTTCATGGCATTTCTTGCCCATTAAGCTCAGGGTAGTCCTCACTGGTTCTGATTTGTTACGGACGGTTATCACCCAATTATCTGGTGAGCGGCGGGCAAAAGGCGTGTTTTCCATGCCCGGGCTCCGCCGACTCGACCGTTGCTGCACCATTTCAGGTTAACCTCGAGTTAAGATTCGCCAGTCTCGTTGCCGTTGTTTCATGTCATCGTTGGAGCTCAAGAAATTGACTCGCACTAATGTAAGTATATCTCGTCTTCTTTCTGGTGTCACTTTGAAGAACGAAGAGCTACTTCTTCATCTTTCGAGGCAGAATTCACCTTCATGTGAGTGACTGACTCCCTAGAATTCGCTTTACTAATATGCAGGGAATGTCATCAACGACGGAGGGAGAGGAAAGGAGACCCAAGCAATTGTTCCTTCTGCAATGGTTTCCGATATTGTGTATGTCGAACCTCGGGCATTGAGCGCCGGCCCCCCTAGGCGTGAGTTCGTGGAGCACAACCAAACAAATGCTCAATATTCAGTAGAATGGCTCAGGTAGAGAACTATTGCAGCCCATTGCTGGGTGGCAGGTAAGCCCCCCAGAGAAGGACTACCGACGAACAGCCTCTAGCATTGCCTTTTTTTTTTTTATCCTCGCGCACAAAGCGCGGCATTTCGGCATTTACACAGGTCGCCGTACTTGGTCACAATTTCACCACCAAACCCCCATGGGGTTACAAGGTATTGTATGCGCTTGCCCAACTGAATAGTTACTTTCAGAAACATATTTGATTGTCATCAAGCTTCCATGGGGAAGCGAGAATGTTATGGTGATAAAGGGATGGACGTTTTCTCTCTGAACAACTCTGAGGAAATTGCCTTGCCCCTTTATTTCGGCTTGCATGTCGTTACCAATGTAGCTGGGAAAAATCGATGACCTCGTTGAGACCATTGTCCTCGGTCGAGACCCACACGCACCCCAGGGTAGTTTACAAAATAATATTTATTCCTTTGGCGCAGGTACTTCGGCGGAATCAATGACCTAATGATGCCATAGTCCTCGTTAAGGGCACAGGTAATTTGTCCTGCGATGGTCGCTATTTGCACAATCTTACACCTCTCATCTGCGCTAGGTGGAGGGTTGAAGGGAATTTATGAACTTGATCAGGTTATTTTTTTTTTGTCGTTTGAAGACATCCGCACTCGGTACGCCAGGGCGCAAAGACCGGTGAATGGCTCTATTCGCTCACGTCTTCACGCACAACAGAGTGGTTAGCAGGAATTTGTTGCACCCTTTGAACTGTTGCTTTTGGACAAACACTCACACTTTGTCCAATAGAACGCGTTAGTCGGTGGTATCTTTGGAAGGCGTTGTCGCCGGTAACCAGTCAAGGGACACTAGATACACCGTCACTGGCATGAGTCGAGAGAACTGATGACATTGACGATTTATTCTGGCCAGACAAATACTCTATTTGAACAGCCTTGTGTCGTCTCCCTGACGCTCTCACTGGTCTGTTCAAGCCGGGCGACGATTGTGGCATTAATTCGGGCATCCCCCTTGCTTAACCACTTCCGCCAGGGTGTCGAGATCGATCTTCATGGACTTGCGACTGTAGTTTCCACCTAGTGCAACAAAATTGGGGGACTTTGGCGAACTGCAACGAGGCCGCTGTCCTCACCCCCAGAGCACGGATGCTGCGCATTAGGCCCCCGGACCCAACCTGCAAAATATGACGAGAATGTTTGAAATAATCTTTCTACCTGACCAGGGGTATTTCTCACATTCCATTTCCTGCAGTTATGCGGCATAATGCGCTCAACGGGGGTCGCCCTCGTTGACCTCTATTCCCCGTTGCACCGTGTATAAACCCCCGCGTATCATTCTACAGCCCTGATTGTTCCTATGTCGTGCTGGAAGACGCAGCATGTCATCGCCATTGATAAACCCAACGCCACGGATGCAAATCAACGTTTTTCCGTCGGGAAGAAACGGGTGGACATATCAGCTTATCGATCGTCTCGTTATCTTTTATGCTTACCGGGGGACTCCTCTCCTGGTGTTTTGTGGCGTTGATGAGGTGGCGGACGCACGTATCTTGTCGTGGAGCTCAGGAGCAAGCCGGCTTGAAAGACGGCGTTTGCTGTTCATGCTGCACATGGCGGAACGGCTTGCAAATTCGATGCATCGCCTACTGTGATTTACAGGGAACCTGGCGCTGCGCACTTAGTAAGCGCTGCTGTTCACATCACCCGTTCGATTGCCAAGAAGCTTTTTGAACGGGGCGATCCAAACGCGCGTCCGCGACGCAGCTTGCTCCACTCCCGGGAACGGTGTGGATGGCGTTACAAGGACACCAAACGCTCCGCAAACACATGCCGCTTGACAAGCCGGTTCATCAAGTCTGGGGTCCACACAGCATGGTCACGAATCATCATGATCTGAGCTAATGGAATTCAAAATCCCATGTATTGGTGCTGATTAGATCCGATCGGTTTTTCCCCATTTTGTGCGGACTTGTTCGCAGCACTGCACCACGTGCGCGTGGATGATATGATGATTGCGCTATCTTCACACTTGGCGCCAAGCGCCCAAACGTTAACCCCCGTTTTTGTAACGGGAGCACCGATGGGCGATATCGACTGATGGGACAATTATTCGGCCCTATCTCGCGTTTAAACCTCGTTATGATCACGAATCGCTCGGCCGAGCACGGATTTCTGCCGTCGTGGCAACGACCGCCTCCTGAGCACGTTCCTGATGGAACGCGGGTACCTCATTCGTCAGGCAAACGCGCTCCGCTATGATGACATCGGATCAGCACCAAGCACGAATGGCGTATCTCGCTCATGGGCGCACGCCGTCCATTTGGGCTAGTGCCGGGTTCCACAGTAATCGGCGGGAGACGAAAAAGGATAGACAACGTGTTCGACTCAGAGCACACGCGTTAGGGGAGGGACGAGACAGGTCATGATAGGGCCCTCCTCCTACCAAGGCATATATTAATGTACGGCAAGTCAGGGTCTGCGGTATGTGACGCGTGGGTATGACAAGATAACGACAACAACAGTTCTTGAATGAGGATGCAACCAATCGATGGTGAGGTGGAATTCATCGTACGGATGTAAAAGGACTTGATGACGTATCACACCAGCAGATAAGAACGACGGAGACAACAGGCCCCGCGGGGAAGGAAATGAAAGCATGCTTCGTGACGAAAGTGGAGTTGAATCTCCACACATGGCTCATAGATTCTGGATCTGAACGACCAGAAATTGCTTTTCGTCCTGATGGTGGGAATATCAGTTGCCCATTTTTATCATGAACCAACGTGCGTGTACGTACACTGAACTGCTCGTCTTCCTTATCGTTGTGAAAGTTCTTCAAGAAGCTGAGCAACTTTTCCTTATTCCGCCGCAGTATCGCTTCAATTTGAGGTGGTTTCTTAGGATTGGCGACAAAAACCTGAACCAAGGGTGTTAAACGCACACGAGAGCAGGCGGTTCGGAAGAACAGACCTTGAAGACGTGAAACGCTTCGAATTGGATGTTCTTACTCCTGTCACGTAGCATGTTCATCATCATCTTGAGGTTCGCCTCATGAGCGATGTAACGTGTCATGACATTGAAATTGGCACGATCAAGCAGGATCTCGCCGAGAAGCTTGAGTGATTGTCGTTTCGTGACGTAGTTGTTGGAGAGAACAAGTGTCGTAAAGGATGCGAAAAACTAATCTGGGTGAGCACAGTGGGAGAACAAGGGAGGGAAGAAACATACTCTGTCATAATTCTTGTCCAGGTATTCTGCCACCATGGGCTTGTGCCGGGTGAGTGTCTCTTTCAAATTTGCAAATGCATCACAGGAGACACCGAACGAGGTCGTCTCGATGTGGTGGGGGAACATGTAGAATCTAACCTAGGGTCAGCAAGTATTAGAACCACACGAGGTGCGACGCTCACTGTTCAGAATAGAGCAAGATTTTTGCGAGTTGTTCGTGTCGGAGCATCTCTCTGAGAATCATGCCGGTGTTGAGCGCGATTTCTTCATTGCCGTATCCGGCGAGCGCAGCAAATATGACTTCTTCATGTCGTGCGCAAATGTACTCGACAGTGGGTAGACGCGCGCCGATTTGACGACGGAGGAGGTTACTGAAAATCTGGACGACGTCCTTGCGCGATTCAAAATCGAAGCGGGCGATGTTCTTGACGAGGATGAGGAGCAGGTCGGTGGAGTAGGTTTCCTGTGCGAGCTGTGCGATGAGCTCGGGAACGGGTTCTGTGGGCGCGGTATGGGTTCGGGTTGAGCGAAGCAGGGAGGGAGACGACGCACCGCCATCGCCGTAGAGGATGCTCTTGACGGCCTGGAGATTCCTGGACACTTCCTCGCTCGCCTAGAGAGAACGATGGCACGGTTCGTCCGGCAAGGACTACTCGGTTGACCCACCTTTCTCCTCGTTTCGTTGCCAGGTGGGCCATAATCGAGTCTTTGGATGGCATCACGAAGGCTACGAACGAGTTCGGGCGGTGTTCTTGGTTTTGTTTTAAAGAAATTCATGGAAAGGGAGCGGTGCGACTGGGAGGCGTCTTGGGGGTTGTGTTGGTTGTTTTAAAAGAGACAAAGCACCCCAACTTGTGCTCGTCCCCGCTCAGTTCAGTAATGCTTGACGTGAGTGGCTAGCTGACACATGCCTAACCTAGTTAAACTACGGTGCATGCCGTTTCTGAACGGTCCAGTCCCACGTACTACCGCACCGCCGGATCAGGACCAGTCTTGTATCTATCTGGTCTCCCACAGAGCTCGCCACGTTTGTTGGTACGGGCACGGACCCTTGACTTCATTCTCCCACACTTTGGTTACCGACCCGACCAGGCTCGACATGATCCATATCAAATCATGTTCGGTCCACGTCACATCCGTAGTGCTCAGGGATTATTAGCTTATGGTTTGACGGCCACTACAGGAATGGCAAAATGCCTAGCACAGCAGAAGCATGACTTGGCCCATGGCTTGGCTCCTCTATCTATCGTTCTGTGCCGTGATCTGTTGAGAACACACAGCTCTGGTGCTGCTGACACCACAGGGGACTTTGCATTCGACTGACTGCACAACTGCGATACGGCCGCCAGGGCATTCCGTGAACATCGCCCAGCAACAGATCCGATGGATCCCGTCAAACAGAGATCGATACGCGACAGAACACATCCATTAGGGTATCCGAATCTTTCTGTCTAGTTCATACCATGCTCTGCGATCAAATGTCCTGTGTGTACGTGCGCCGAGTCGTGCTGAACGGCTGGACCACCATCACACTAGAGTTCTCACGACCAGACATCAGCTCGTCAGCCAGCTCCTTCGCTCTGCTCGCACCGAGGGGTGTCCCGCCAGCGGTCGAGGTCGAGTGGGCCGCAATAGTCGTATGGGCCCTCGTGCGAACGATCAAACTATTGAAACACGTCAGATATGCTACCTAGGAAGTGTCGACACTAGGTCAAGTGGCAACACTTACGTTCCAGCCTTGATAAGTTCCGAAAGCCTCGCATGCTTCTTTGCCTCCATCATGTACAACGTGGTACCCAAAACCGCATGTTCGATATCATCGCAGATGTAACCCCCTTTAATTACCGCCGACCCTACGCTCGTTGTCGGTCTGTTCGGGACAGAACCTGACATGGGTTCCATGTAGAGCATTACTTTTTCAAGACAGAGATTTGATGAGATGGTGAGAAACAGATTGTTCCAGACAGCAGGAACCTGTGCGCAGACAGACCGTAGACAGGGTGCTACACTAAGTGCCTGTGCAAGAGGCAGCGTGCTCGGCGAACAAGAGATGCGGAACGCAAAGTGAACGGTCTCCTACAAGCCACGTTCAGTCACGGTAAGACCGTTCTGTATGGGCTCACCAAGTTGGCCCAGCGACGGACAGCTTGTGCGAGCCGCTGCAGGACGTAGACGGGGCGGGGGTGGGTGAGGTAGACCGCGGGGTCCTTGCGTATCGTCAGGTGCTTGATAGTGTGCTGTCGCTCGAGTGCGTGACAGAACTCTCGCGCATGGAGGTCGTTTGGGTTGCCAGGACCAGCGTCGAGGCAGATGTCGATGTCCTGCAGGTCACCGCAGAGCGCGAGAACGGCCGCAGAGTCATGCCAGATGGCACCAAACACGATTCGGCGGACAGCATTGGCAAGGGCAGGTTGGCGAGTGAGCGTGTCGAGTACGCAGCTGGCCTGGCAAGAAGAGCGGAAGTGGAGGGTGTGGTAGAAGAGGGGCGAAGCGACACGGAAGAACTGGCGGGAGACGAGGAGGGGTGCGATGCGGTTTCTGGGAGGGAAGAGATCTGCAGCGTTGCGTGGCGGAAGGAGCGAGAGAGTGAGGATGCGGGCGAGGAGTTCTTCAGGGAAGGCTGCGAGCGAGCGAACCATTCTCAGACATGCGATGCGAGGTCGAATCAGTCGCGTTACAACTCGGTATATATATACAAGAAAAAAAAGGGCGGTCGCAAGAAACGAGGAGGAGGAGGCGGGAGAAGGACCAATTCCCAATCAAGCCGAACCGTATCCTGACAACCACCGGCAATTTCATCCTCATCGACTTTACGCCGCCTCCAGCTTCACCATCGCCGCAACGACGTTATGCTCTCCGACACACCGCGACTCAGGACGTCCAGTCGACTTTTGTCCGGGCATGAAATCCAGCGTCGATGGTAGCACATTCCCCACCGTCTCCTCGTCCCATGCCAGCCCAGATGCCACCCGCAGAATCACGCTCTGCGGTGATATGCACTGCGGGAAATCAGTAACAAGTCGGATGTGTACCTCCTTCAATTCACTCACCATCATCATTATGTACACAGACCCGAATGCGATGGACGTGCCGCTCCCAGCCCCATATGATACCAGGAAAGCTATCCCCGATAATGTATATGGCAACACGGACTCGATGATCACCGACAGTAGTGCAAAATACACCGATGCATAATCGCGCCCGAGGTTCCGCTTCACCATCCGGCCGTGTGTCACCATCCGATAGCAGATGATCACCGTCAGCAGTGCAGTCAACCCCACCGACACACTGTAATATGCAAGGCCAAGTTGGGCAGTGGTAGTGCTGAAGAAATTCCCTCCAGGAATACTCGTTCTCCAAATGAGCGTAATGCCCAGTCCTAGCATGGGAAACGATCAATCTTGCGCCGCTCAAGGGACGCTACATCATTCTCACCAAGCGTGCCTATCCATAGTGCTACAGGCACTAGGATCACCCGGTAGTTTCCACAGATCAACCGGCATCGATGGATCTAGGACAAGTCATTTCAGTATAAATACTTCCGCCCTGGATCAAGCACCTTACCATCAACGCATCTGTCACAAGCTGCAGTATGGTAATCGCTACCGTCCCGAGGTCCATATACCAAACAGAATTGTTCACCGCCCAGTATGCGTTGGGCCCGCCCGGGTAGTTTGCGTCTTCCAACCACATCATTTCACCAAACACCGCCTGCGTTGATACCCAGATCGTAATCATCACCAGTATCACAGTACTGAAGAAGGCGTAGAACACGTCGTATTTGTTGCGTCGCCCTTTATCGACCAACAGGACGTACATCGTCCTGAAATACAGCACTAGTTCAATGCCTGGGAGAAGACGAAAAGTCCAGATTATGCGATTTCATGTCTGGTATCTATAACGCACCATACAGGATGTTCTCCAGGTTTATCCCGACGTATAGCGAATTTTGGAACACTGCGCCGCTGGAAGACATGGTCGGAGGCCCAAAGAGAAGGGAATGGGGATCTGGGATGGGTTCCTATTGGCTATATAGTCCGCAACATCACCGCCGTGGGACTGAAGTGGCCGAAGAAGACAATAAGCGAACTTAGCCGAACGTGGACTTAAGTTTTGATCCAGGTTGTGGCGTGGCATCGTTTGTCAATCACTGTCAATCATTCTTCAAGGTTCAACGCTGGCGCGCTCCGCATCTGTGACGGATCGATAAACCCATGACTGGGGAACAAGAACGATAATGCATCGAATATTCCAAAGATGGATTGATGGACGGCGTGAAACGGGTCTTGAGAGGAAAAGACGGGTTACTCGGAGATTAGGCGCCTGGGGAGTACTTACCACTTCGAGATGCTAGCTACTTCCGCGGAAGTCGTAACCTGGTCCTTTCATTCCAAACAAGGAGTTGTCGTTTCGTAACGAGGGAAAGCTGGAGATAACTGTTCTCAACAGCGTGGAATGATCAGAGCATTCTGAGGGAGATTAGCTTCACATGATATACTGTGTCAAAATGCTGGCCGTTGAGCGATCTTACTTTTTCCTTTCCAATCGCCGGATCCCCAATCGAACACAAACACACGAACATTTGGAGCTTGGCCTGTCGAGGATACGGATACGGCTCCAACTGTTTCGTGTCGATCTATCATGGAGTTCGATCACTGAAAGCCTCAAGCTTGCCGTTGTTTGACCTCAAGCCAAACATTGGGCGGAGATCGGTCTTCAGCTGCTCGCTTGCTAGCAGATGCGACGCTGCGCCCGGAAACTTCGGCCACTGATTCCATCCCAACGACGTTCTCCAGTACAAGGATCCTCCGCGGCAAACAGAATTCAACCGATGTCCCAGGTCATGTCCGTGGATTTTCCTTCCCACTGTGCGCTTCCGAAATACCGCAAGGTTCGTGCTCGTGAGCGACGTCTTTTTTCATTTGAAGCATGTGGCTGGCATTAGCAAGTTGTTGAATCGGCATGAACCTATGACTTTTACAATTGCAAATGATGTGGTGAAAGGATCTAAACCGATCGACCGGGGAAACGAACCTAGACGTATATGATGGCGGTGCGGTAGTATTAGCTAGATGGTTCCGTTCTTCACGTGTCAAATGCTCGTTGAGAGCTTGGTATTGGGTGACTTCATAAGCCTGACTTGGGTGGACCAGGTCTCAATAGAGCGTTCCACCCCGAGTCCGAGGAGCCTCGCCTATGAAACACGAGCAAGTGTCTTTCGAGCTCGATTCGCAGCAAGTCAAACCGTTGCACGAGTGTTCAAGTTTTCAAGCAATTTTTAAGTTAGTGCGACAGGGCACCAAGGAGACTAATGACGCGGAACGCCAACCGAGGAGTTGAGGCTATGAAAAACGGTCGTCCTCCGGCTCGGCCCCGATCGTAGTATACTGCAAGTTATTTAGAACTGTTCCGTCATCGCATGTCGCCGCATGATAACTTTTGTCCTCTCCGACGGTCGCACTGGCAACTTCACGCTGTATCTGATGATATCAGCATCTCGGCCCGTAAGACCTCACGTCTTTTATGCCGTTTGACAGGCTCCCGCCGAATCACACATCGATACGCTGGTTGATGTGCCTTGATATTTATACGCCGCTATCTAGTAAGAACGTGTCCCTTGGTCCATTCAATCTCCAGAGAAGCCTGCACACGACACATGGGTGGGACGAATCGTTTCAGTGTTGATGATACAGATACGGTCGTAGTGCGGCCAAAGCGGCAATCATTACGGCAAAGCGTTCCTGACCTTGTGTCCTCCGTCGATAGTGAAGTGTCAGAAAGAGGCTGTGTCACCGAGTCCGAGCTGAAGAGAACCAATAAACTCTCTGTCCCGTAGGGTGGTTGATAATGCTTAGAGGTTTGAATATCAAAAGGGCGGGATGGATTATGAACCAGGATAGATTATATCTTTGGCTGGTACAGGTAGCATACACCAAGGAAGAATGAACATACTAAAAATCGACAGTAACGTGCGCAACCTGAATGTTTTCCAAGAAGTTTGAAGCACCTGGAGGTGAAAAAGCGTGTCGCATCGCAGGTGAACATTTCAGATATCTTTGTTAGCCAAAAACGTCTCTATTGTTCCCCACAGTTCCTTCGCAAGTTCTTTGTTGCTCCCCGCTTTGTTTGGTTGTGAAATCTTGCTAACGGGAAGGAGATATACACCCTTGTACTTTTCTGGGTTCTGCGCAATTGCAGACGACGCAGCTGCAAAGACGGTCGAGTATGCCCCCACATCGGGATGAACAAAGAAGGGATAAATGAGAATTTCTACAAGCCACGATACCCTCCTCAGCGGTGGCTTGCGCGAGAAGGTATTGACAGCACCGGGGTCAACAGACATGACCGTAATCGGCGAGCCCTCCGCGCAAAGCCTCCGCTGCAGCTCGGAGGCGTAGAGAATATTGCCTAGTTTTGAGTACGCTGAGACGCAGTGAGCTGTACGTTACTACGTATGCATCAAACTCACAATAGCGAGTATACCCCGGTATAATTGTACTCTTGTATTCGTTGTTTAAATCTTCGAGGTTACGGAAATGAGGGTTTCCAGAATTTCCAGAAATATTCCTATGGGCCTCTGAAGCAACCTAGAGGATGGGTAGATATAAGTAGTCCCAGCACTCACAGACATGGCGTACCACAACGACCCGAACATCCGAACTTGGTTCTGCGGCTGTCTCGTTCAAAACAGGCATTAGTTCACGAGTCAGAACAAATGGGCTTATTACGCTGCAACTCGACATGAGTGCAATGGATGGTTGCTAAACCCCTTGACATACTTGACGAGGAATATATGGTTCACACCTACAATAGAGTTAGTAGGTGTTAAAGAAAACGGACGTGCGACATACCATCAGGGGTCATTGTATACTCTTCAATAAGTCTGGAAGGGTGTCAGTCAGCTTATCCAGAAACCTAACTCTGCGAGTTCGTACACCCCAGCATTATGAACTGAGTGACACAATAATCAATAATTCGCGATATCCGAATAGCCTCCACATCAACTTACCGAGGACATCTAGACGGTTTTCTTTGCTCATAAACTCCTGGGCTGCTTTCTTCGCGTTTCGCGGATCGATAAGGTCCAGTTCTAACCAAATGACTTTACCATTGCCGGGTCCGAGCCCTTCGCGTTCCAGTTTCGCAATGGCTTGCTCTGCCCGAGCCTTACTACGAGCAGCCATGTACACCTTTGCACCTTTTCGCGCGAGGTGCTTGACGGCAGCGTAACCAATGCCAGCACTTGTAACGGGTCAACACGGGCAATGCCTCATTCTCGGTGTGGCTCACGCACTTTCCACCCGTCACAATGATGACTTTATCCGACAAATCCGGCAAGTCGATGAGTGGGTTGAAAGACTCGAAAAAAAAGCCCATAGCTGACGATAAGTGTTCAACTTCGCGCGGCGGAGTTGACAAAACAAACACTGAGTAAACTTCCGGGTAAACGTTCTTCACGGAATTTGCTTGTTTAAATCGCTGGCTCATAAATATGGAGCTGAGGTGCGTCTACTACCGCTCACCATCTGCGGGTTATTAGACATGTCTGGAACAGGACCAGGGCTTAGGTAGTAAACAGTTCTCGTCGTGCGCTATTACTTTGACCACCACTATGTTCAGCCGAATTAGAGGCAAGATTACCGAAGCATCCGCATTCAGGTGTACTATTAGCCGGCTTGACCGTCGATGAACCACCCTGATGTCATGAGCTTCTCAAGTGGTATATTTCGGGCAATTGAAGTAAAAGTTTGTCTCCGCCGCGCGTCAAGTAAGAAATATTTCTATGACAACCAATCTTAATCACGATAACCGCATTGACGTTGATCCTAGAGTCTAAATGATTCCTGTGGCGCAACCCGTAGACGTACATATATGCCGCGACGCGTTCGAAGGTCATGCTTTCCCCAATTGTCAGATAACATATAAGTATATATGCAAACCATTGAAGGAAATACCGCCTTTGCTAGTGTCCCGAAAGGATACTAATTCAACGTCAGGGCTAGTCGAGACAATCAGCCGGTTTTATTACTTGAACCCCAAGTCAACTACTCACTGATCATTATCGTATTAGGATCAGCTGAAACAGATTCTGGGTGGTTGTCAGGAACAAGCTGATACTGATCCCCTGTGGTGGGGTCAGTGACACGCATGTTCCGACGGACATATTGGGGTATATTATCTTGTGATACTCCTTTTTGACGAAGTATCCCAATCAGGGGGTCCGCTAAATGTCAATATCAAAAAGTAAAAGTATCCATGGTGATCAATTGGTTCCGAAGCTCGAGCGAGGAAAAAAAGTGCGTACAAATCGAAATCATGACGCAACCCTTGTGTGCGCCGGGTGAGTAGACAACAGTTTGTGTGTCACTCTCCTGGAAACGCGCAGTGTCGATTGTCTCCTCCGGTTCCAGCTTGAAAAGGTTGGCTGAGAACCTAAACTCAGTTGTTTGTAAACGTGTCGAATATTTGATATGCACGGAGTCATCCATGGAATTAATGGGTGCAAACGTGAGATTCGGCGGTACTGTCGCGGAAGTCGTCGGGATCCGATGTGACAGAACACGATGTAAAGATGGATGTCCGTGGCGCGAAGATGGATGGCGCGATGTACCATGACCCCTTTCGACAGGTGCAGAAAGCGAGGTCATGAAAAGAAAAGGCAGTAAAACGAGACAGATGAAAAAGTTGCTCATGCTGCAGGAATTGTCTGGGAAGCGACGAGCAGGTTGCCAACAAAGGTGACAGGGCGCAAGAAGACATAGATTAAGACGAATTTATATCACCCACTAGCTTCGGCCCAATATGGGGAAACGAGTCAGATCACACCTTTGAATAACCCCCGTTTCATGTCACCACCTCCGATATGGTTTGATGGGGTGTTCAAGAAGTGCAGAAGCTCTTCGAAGGGTTTGAGACACAGGACATTGTGATGACAATTCTTTCAAGCAAAGTTCTCGAACAGGTCTCTCAATGAACGCTTTTTTCATCACAACTACAAACGAACACATACAGGAGATTTGCAAATAGTCTCTTAAGTGCACCCTCATGAGGGTTTGCTGTTCATCCCGAATTACTGAATGAAAAATCCGGTTGTCGCATTTGCGGGGTTAGTCGACTATTACATACCTGAGCAGCCGTTGCACGTGCAAGCTTCTAGAAACCATGACGATCGGAAATAAGGGAAAGGACGAATAGAGGGGGAAGATAAAATATCTTCATAGCAGACAGAGTGATGAATCAACAAAAAAAAACCACGCTAAGGATGACGACGTCATTCAGTATGTCATTGTCCTTCAGGAGAATGTGCGCTGGGTGGTTCAAGTTGACGACTATCAGAATGTTGTATGAACAATTTTTTGGATCGGTTGCCGTAGATCACTTGACTGTAATCATAGGGTCATTGGTCGGCGTAACCGGAAACGAATAGGGACTTCTCATTGATCGAGAGGCTCTCGACAACGTGAATTGTGTGGCTTGAGCATTTCGAGCTAGCAAACGAACAAGAGTAATACGAAACACGTCTTTTTGGCTCGTATATGCCTCGGATAACCCAAGTCAATTTTGGAAGCGGTGCGGGTGAGAACCAGGCCTACTTACGGCGCGGGACTTCCCTGGTGCCCAATACGGCGGTGTGGAACGAAATTTCGGTTCTCCGCGGTGATGGTCACCACCGGCAATGACCATGTCTCTGAGAGGACGGTGGGCAGGGCTTGTTGAAAACATTGAGCCGAGCCGAGAGCAAGGACTTTGGGCTGGATCCCAGGCCTAGTATAGGGGTGGGATGGTCAGTGCGAACGAGCGCCCATTCTCGTCGCAGGGTGGAATTGACTACACGCGCGTCTTCACCATCGTTGTCATCCTCACGGCGTGGCATTAGCCATGCGCGCGTCCTCGACTCCCCGTCGTGGCAGTCGTGCCGCGTTGACCGTGTGCACGTCCCCGTAGCCATCGCATTGTGCCGCAGCATTGGCTACGCGCGTGTCGTGGTCGTACAGTGGTATAGCATTGGTCCCCCTCGTGCTGTCACCGTCGCCGCCATCGTACGGTGGGATAAACCGCGCACGCATTGTTGTCGCCGTTGTCCTCGCCGTAATACCGTAGCCTCGGCCATGCGTGTGCGACAGCATTGGCCACCCGGGCTCGTCGTCGTCGTCGCGATGTTAATGGCACGTGGGTATGCAGAAGTTTTCGTCACCACTTGGTCCCGGTCACCATTGGCGATGGCAATGCAGACAACGGCTACCGCTCGTTGGCTGACACACACTATCATCATTGGCGTGGTGCCCCCTCTGGCCAACCCCGAGCCCTGCCCATCCCGGCTTGCCTCCATGCACTGGCAGTGAGAGCACTGACGGTGATCCTATTCAGAAGGTTTGAGAGTAAGCAAACCAACACCCAGACGAAGCCAAGCAGCTCCGTCGTATAGTCAAACCTCTGTCGAAACAGCGGCTTGCGTTTCTCCGGAAGGAAATTTGCCGACCGCAGACCTCGACCACCCTCAGTGTCGTCTCGGAGGGCCCACGAACGAAGAGAAATGGGCCCACATTGATGTCATTGTCATCATTGTATCAAGAGGTCTGTCACCATCTAATGGCTGCAGGGCATGAATACCTTTTCCTGAATAAAATGTTAGGCCCACCGCTGCCAAGTATGACCAGCCAGGACCACTACGACACTGCGAGGATAACGACGCAGCACGAACGACCACTCGCTCGCACCGCATCAAGCGGTGGGGTCGGGTGCTTGTTTGTGCTGCCTGTCGTTCAGCTCACCGGCACCTTGGGCATCATTTCGACTGTACCGCTGTCACACCACTTCATGTCCACCACTACCAGTACAGAAGGCGACGCAACCGTGCACCCATCCTCACTACTGCTACCATCAGGGTGGCACGACAGCACGCCCGCCTCAGTGACGACAACAGGGGGAGAGGAACACGGCAGCGTACCCGTCGCCACAGTGACGACGAGGGGAATGCGACGGCGCCGACGATGGAAAGGACGCAACCACACACCTACCACTACCACGAGGGCAGCGCAATAATACACCCGTCACAGCAACGACACTGAGGGCGAGGGAAATACGATGGTGTGCCTGTCCCCACAACGACGATGGGGGCGAGGACGTTGCCACCACAACGATGTACCCTCCACCACCAACGTGATGCACTACAACGACAGCGGAGAGGGCAAGGACTACGCAGGGGCGTGCCCCTCACCACGACGGCGAAAGAGTGATGGCAGCGTGATGGCGTACCTGCCACCACGATGCGGCACAACGACGTGCACAATGGCACCACTAACCCTTAACGATGGCGACGGTAACGAAGGTGATGCGGTGATGGCGGAAGCGGCGGATACAACAGCGCGGCTACCATGATGTCAACAGCAAAGGCGAGTATGCAACGGCATGACTACCTCCACACCCCGCCATTTCATACCCATACGCTCGAATGCGCCTGCGCCAGTCGTCAACACACGCTGTATTGGTGACCGTTCATACCCACCCGTTCGTGATTCACCGCCGGATATCGCCCAACTGACGGATCCTTTATCGCGTGATACCCGCTGTGGGTTTACCCAAGGGTACCAATTTGTGTCCATTGCTCCAGGTATGGGTACGGGTCCGGCCTTGAAACTTGAAACTTGGAGATATACCCTGTGAGTCTCTACTGGCCTCATTCGATGTCTTACACACTTTTTCACATGGCCAGACCCCCCATCAATTCTTCATCCATGTCGCTTATCTAATCCCTTGCTGGATGGCATGGGTAGATCTCTCAGCACTGGGGGTGCCGCATGAGAGCGCAACAGTGCGCGTGGGCATTCTGAAGAATCCCATTCGCCGGCACGACCTGTGGGGGCATGCATCGCTGGGTCCTTCCCCCCGAGCAGGAATCTTCCCCCCCCCACTCGTTCACCTCGCGATCGCAAGCCATTTATCCGGGGTCGCGCCCGTCCCATACATGCCCCATACAGCCTCTGTGGACTGGCCAACTCCCTTGATGGGCTTAAGATGGGTAGCTGGTATTCTAAATAGTCTTGGAAGGGCGACGGTAGGGTAGAGGTAGCCCCTGACGAGAGCTTTCACAGGCCCAAACCATTTACCCAACCAGTTCCCCTTACCTGTTCCTTACGCGTACTGTACATGGCGAGGCACATCCCCTCATGTGGTCTGACCCCGATCTGAGGAGAAGGGTGCCCGATGGACGAGCAAGCAAACGGACAGCCCGAGGATCCTCCTTGGCATATGGACGTAAGATTATGGCCAAAGGCCATAATCCCTTACAATCACGGTTCTGTTCGTAGTTAGCATCACGTTAAGCAGGAGTTATCTGATGTGTAGTTCACCAAAATTCGCGCATGCTCAAAACCGTGCAGCCCAATTGAAAAGATCGCTCGCTGACTATTTTGTTCGAATGTAATTCCATGTTCATTGACTTGTAGCTACTCTACGACACAGTATGATATGATTATGATTTTTCAGTCCAACTTTCTCGGGCTGTGCGAGGGCTGTGCGGATATTCATCTTGGCGGTGGCCGAGGTCTGCAATCGGCCAAGTTCCTTCCTTTAGAGAAACGCGGGCCGGTATTACAGCGGAGGCACGGTTGCCCTACTCGACACATGTGGGTTTTTAGTTAGTAATACATCTCGGCAACCTCCGGACCGGAACCACTATGCATCCTTCAAGCTCATGTTCGCCTAGATTTATTCGTGCAAGCGTTTCAAGATGCTGGACGCTCAGAAAACGAACATTGTCCACTAGCACTGAGGTCCCTCCCCGCCCCGAGCAGCTCGCGGGAACTGTCCCTGCCCACCGCTGCTACATCTTCCTTCACACATCCCAACCCCCGAGCGAATACCCCGCCAAGTACGGCAGCCCCGTACAACGCAAGCTGCTGCTCTCCACCGCTCCCTGGGGTGGCGTCGTCAACTTCTCCTGGTCCCCATCACAGCCCGTACACCCGCCCTCTCCAGCCGGGGAAGACGCGCAGACGTACTATTTAACAGCCTTTTCGAGCACGCGGGGCAAGTTGGAGATAGATGCAGTGTCCCTTGCGAACGTAGAGGATGTTGAGAGGGCATTGCGCGCCCATAATGAGCCTTACACTTCTTTGGACCCGCCGTCGGCATCGCGTTCGGATGATGACATACACCTCTTCGTATGCACACACGGTGCGCGGGACTGCCGTTGCGGCGATACGGGCGGGGCAGTTGTGCGGAGTATTCGTGATGAACTGGGCAGGCGACGAGCGCGTCATACGTCTGATCCGAGCGCCCGCGTTAAGCTCGCAGAAGTCGCCCACGTGGGTGGACACAAGTAAGTCCGTCCGGTTGGCCAAGTGATGTGTGGTTTGGTCAAAGATAATCAGACATTGATGATATGTTGTATTATAGATACGCTGCGAATGTTTTGGTGTATCCCCACGGTGAATGGTGTGTCTGTTTTTCAGATGCGTTTCGTTCTTTTTCTGGTGTCCTTTCTCATTTGTCTAATGAATAGGCTTGGAGAAGTGAAGCCCGAGAATGTATCAGAGATTCTAGATGATATCCTGACGCAGCCAATAAGACCCATGCATAACGAGGATATGCCCATTTGTCCATCGCATTGGAGGGGACGCATGGGAATGAGCAAGGAAGAGCAAATAGAGCTTTTCAACCGAGTTTCAGACAAACGCTATCACTGATACATTGTTGGAGCGTCAAATTGCAGCATAGAATGTGTTCCTACCATTTATGTAGTATACTAGCGGTCAACAAGCTAACTGCTGTTGGTTCAGCCAAACGAAGGACGACCTGGTGGGGATAACCGTGTTCACTGCTACTTCCTCAAGGTTAGCACCACCTTCTGTTCTCTTAAACACCTTCACCCCAGCGGTGCTTGCGTTCCCAGCAGCGGCAATGTATGCCTCACCACCGAACCCTGCCTGCTCGCCAGACATCATGCCACGGATCTGATCGAGACCTGTGTAGACTTGGTTGCGCAGAACAAGTTGATTTTCAACATTCTCAAAGATGGCGATAGTGTCCCCACGAGGGTCTTGCGTGCCTACGTCGCGATTCGACACGTATATATACGGGACAGGATACTCAGTGGTACATTCGGGGATGAGAACCTCAGCAGCGGCGAACACTGAGCCTGCAGGTGGGTCAGGGGGAATAGTAGAAACAGTTGAGAGAATCTGTGAAGTGCCGTTAGGGTACGAAGGCACTTTCTGCAGTGTCAAAGTGCTTGACAACTCGTGAAGAGTATACAGCATATCGTCTAGAGATTGATATATATGAACAGGGACGAGACAGTGATTAAAAAGAGATACCTCTAATACGAATATGACGGGGGCCACTGCCGATGGGTTGCTGGATCTCGCCATGGATGGTATAATAACCAGGGTCTCCATCGACTTCACCAAGTCGCCAGATCTTGTCGTTGCCCTTGGTGTATTGGAGACAGTAAATCAGTGTATGGGGAAGGGAAAGCTATCCCACCTTGTCCGGAATGAAGAGCTCACAACCGTATTGGTAGGTCATGTGAGGCTCTGAGCTATGTTGTGTACCGGTAGTGGGGACGGGGAATGTTAATACATTCGAGTCGTTTAAAAAATGCACATGGTCATCCTCGGTGGGAATGACACGTGCTGTACCGGAAAGATACTATCGGTTGTCAGTGGAATACAGGGGGTGTGGAGGGCACCTACGTTGGCGACTGCAACCTGACCTGTGGACAACCCGGCACAATAAGCAGGTCTGCCTCCCCCGGAGCTAAACGTATCCACAAGAGTAACAGCACCCTGCTGTTCGACGATGAAAGACTGGATGGTACCATCCGGAGCATTCTCGTTAACCGCGCTAGAGACCGGGGGTTGGGTCAAATCACAAAAAGGAGCACGGGGTGCACGACATACTATAAGATACTTTTGTTCGTCGGGTGGGAATCGATCCATGATGGGTTGTTACCCGTCACGGATTGAGAGACGTACGTTAAGGTATTGCTGTCCGTATCGAATACATACGACGCGATGAAGGCAGTATAGCCGCCGGCGAGAAGGGTAAAGTTGACCATCACATATAGAGACTATATTGTCGTCAAGTTTGCGAAGTGCGAGTTTTTGTAGTTGAATATGAGCGCCTGAGAACCGCCGCCAGACTGAAACGTCGTTCTGATGCCAAGATGGAATGGCGGCAAAAGAACGGATGCAGTCATCTATCAGCTCTTTATACAGCCATTTTGAAAGTCACATAGTAGACACAACATCACGAAGATTTTAGATCAGAGTTGGTAGATGTGTGGTATTCTAACATTACTTGTAGGCTATAAGATATATAACATATGAAGTACTGAAAAATCAGCACAAAACACGACGGAAAGAATGTGGAGCTTATCTGCGCCCACTGGCACTTTGAACAATTCCCAAAATGGTATATCGGTGTCTAAGCGGATCTAAGTGTTATTGCTAATATTACTGTTCTTCCTTACTCCCACCATCTGACTGAGCACCCCCATTACTGTCATGTTCATTTCCGCTCGGTGTGTGTGGCAGCTGGTTTGACTTGGATGTAGTGCATATTTGTACCTCACTTGGCTGGGACACAACATGCTGTAAGCTATGGCACTGCCATTAATAGCATATTGCTTTGCTTCCCATCACTGATACAGTCCTTACTTCATCCTGCTTCACCAGCATTGTTCTGGCTTGATTGATAGCCTTTGATCTTGATGTTGTGTTAGTTCACAGTCTTAATTGGACCTATGCAAATGTATCTCATGGCTTTTTCTGTGTCAAGCTTACTTTCATAAATAGCAAGCCATGTTGTTTTATCATTTAGAAGTACCATACATAATGCCAATGTCCTAAACTTTCATCATAATCAACTTTCTACTTCAATTGAACCTCATCTTCATGGGCAGTAGGTATTTGTTTAAAGTGCTGGTGCTGTTTAATCCCTTGTTGTAAATTGACCTGTACCTTTTAGGGTTCTGCTTATGATTATCTTATATAAGCTTAGAGAGTACATAGTTAGTTTAAACTACTAGTTTATTTCAGTAGCTTGATATCTACTGAACACTTAACCTCTGCACAGCATCTCTTTCAACAACATCCATCCCCAAGGATCCTGGAATGAATCGAACGGCAATGATGGGTAGGAAGTTTTGAACGGGGTCGTGTACGTGGCAACAGGCAGTCTACGGAAGCACTAGGGACAGCTGAGTTGAGCCCTGGCAGAGCATCAAAGTGAAACGATGCTCGTGAAAGGCACGCGCGCTCACCATGGAAAATATTCGTTCCGGCAACGTATGATGAGGGGTCACTAGATTCCGGACGTATGTCCTGACAGTGGAACAGCATAATGGGATATGGACAACGTGCGGTCTACTAACCAGTTGGAAAGGTGCCTTATCCCGACTGTGGAAGTGTGCCATTGAACCATTCGTACCCTGCTACTTATGTCGGTACAAAAGTTTCTTGAGGGTCGAACTTGCGGACCTTTTCAATATGTCGGTCTCTGGGAATTTTTTTTCGTGTCCAACCAGGCATTTTTACGCAGGATAACCATCATTCGCAACTTGAGAAAAAGCATTGATTTTGCCACGTCCGTATTCTTCCGCCCCGTGCAAACCTGTCGCGATCTTCCTTTTCCAACCGTACTTCAGTCCCATCCATAAGGTCTATTCGACTCCCATGGCGTCGAGATGGAATCGAAACACAATAAGGTCAATCAGGACTTCCGTATTGGCGTAGACCATCCTTGTAGAATTATGCACCAGAGCAGCCGAGGAGACACCGGCATCCATTCCGTATGCCACAGAGAACCCAGGACGACACGAACCCGACAAAGAGTAGTCTCTTGGACGCCGGTTACAATTGTCCAACATAATCGCATTGTCTTGTTCCCCAGTGGACTTTGCATGCCAGACGGTGGTGGGCGGCGATGGCCCAGCCCTCGCCTATGGGGATAAATGGTCCATCAGTGATTAGTGGGTTTGCGCTGTGTGGCGAACTTTCTGGAAGGAGGCAGAGTCAGATGTAGACGTGGTCGCATGCTCAGTGTTATTCCTCTTGTCTACCAAACATGGTAAATTTGGCGCATTTCTGCTTGTTTGGTTTCTAACCGATTCACGACACAGCTCGATACCACGACCGCAATGCGCTACGGTTTACCGAGATCTCCGTCCCCATCTCCAGTACGGCGGTATGCATATCGCCCTTCATGACCAAGTGTACCACTGCTCACGTCTTCCTAGCCAGCCCCGTCGAACCTCAGGATTTGGCATCCCCTCGGATTCCGAAAGCGAGCCAGAGGAGCCCGTCAGCGATGCCGAGCGCACCCCAAGCTCACCGTCTTCTTTGACCGACTCTGTGAACTATGACTCGGACGGAGAGCCGCCAGTTGTGTCCTCTCTGTAAGTCACGCGCCGGCGCACTTCCCACGCCCACGCTCACCAGTCTGCCCTCTTCTCTCACATGTACATGGCCACGCACACAGCACGCAACCGGGACTACGGAGTCCGGCACAACAACGTCACGTAGAGGAGACGGTCGCTGCGATCCGACTGCGGACGCAGTACTATGATCCGTATGAAGAATGGGAAAAGCAGACGCGCAAGGACGCATTGGTAAGTATCGCTGCGCGTTTTATCTTTGTCCGACCTGCGCTGATGTCACAATGTATGATTGCTGCGCTGCGGCTTGTATAGCGCACCGCACGCAAGGCACATGAAGAGACGCTGGTAGAGGCGCATGAACTGTGTGCTAAAAAGAGGAATCAGGACCTGCAACGGCTAACTGTGCGGCACGATCAGCAGATCGCGGAAGTGCAAAAATTACTGTCGGCACTCAAGTTGAAACACCAGTCGGAACTGAATCAACTCACGGTACAATGGAATGAACAAGACAAGACACAACAGGAACGTATAGAACAGGTGATACGGATAGAGGAAGAAAAACATCGAAGAAAATTAGAAGCGGAGAGAAAGAAACGTGAGGAGGAGGAACAACAGAGGCGACTCGAGGAGGAAAGGAAGCGGCAGGAGGAGGAAGAGAGGCGGAAGAAGAAGGAGGCGGAAGAAGCGGCACGACGGGCCAAGGAGGAGGCCGAACAGGAGAAACGTGCATTACTTGCCGCGGCAGAAAAGAAGAGAAAAGTGCTCGGAATAACTCAACCTGAAGAAGATTGGACACATGCCCGACGGACGCTCAAGGTAGGCCGTATTTTCGGCGGACATTACTGCGGAAGCTAAGTGGCCATGTCGCAGAACCTCAAGGCAAGTGCGATGAAAACCGTCAAGGAGGACAAAGGGTTGAAATCGCAATGGAATGGTATTCGAAGACAAATAACTCCAAAGGTAGGGCAGCTAACACAGGACGCTGCCACTATCTCGCGGATAGTGAGACATTTTCTCCCAGCTCCCGGCGTCGCTTATGGACTATTTACCAGACCAACCAGATCTTTGAGGTAGTCCATCCACAGCAAGCCGTGTCGCGGCCACTGTACCTGGCATCGCTTTCGTCTTTGGCCAAGGCAATCTTACTCCAGGCAGAGACAGAAGTGACAGCAGAGAAGAAGAGCGCCGTTCCCCTGGCACTTGTTACCGCTGGCTTGTTAGAGAGATTGCCTTGGTTTTCCGATATTTTTTTTGCAAAGCTAGTGCAACGTTCAGGGGGATGGCCCATTCCAAGTGTCATCCCGCTGACAGATGCAGACGGTACGGCATGGGTGGATGCGGGTCGCACGAAAGCCATGGGATACCGGATGAATAATGGCGAGCAGGAGTCAACGGGAGACTACGTGACTCGCGTCTCCGGGATGATGCGTGTATATTTCCTTGTGATGGCTGCGCCTGTCACGAAACCGCTGGACCACATGTTCCGATTACCGCGATACTGGACCTACTTTGTGCGGATGATGAACGATGAGCGGCTATTGTCCACGGCGGTGGCCGCGCAAATTCTATATGGTGAGTGTGGTGAGTAGATGGTCGATGATTGGAGACTGATGGAGACACAGCTGCACTGGACGTGGGTGGTATGCAAGCGAAGTATATATGGGGAAAACAGTGGATCAAGCTGCTGGAAGTGATGTATGAAGCTGCCACAGTGGGAATTGGGGGAAAAGGAGAGAAAATGCTGGGAGGACAGACCCCTGAGGGGAAGGCAGCGTGTGTGCGGGTGCAGCTGGAGATTGAGAATATTGTCCAAAGTTGAAAGTGGATGCTGTAGCGAATGTACGTGTACAGAACGATAAATGAAAGATGCGTGTTGTGGGGAAACTTTGTTGTGTTCGTGAACATGCCAAACCGAACGACGAGCAAGATGGATATGGATACCCTCAGCCCTAACCCCATATTAGGGTTAATTGTAATAATAATAATTTTTTCGGCGTTATTAGTCATCATACATATCAGTAAGTATCGGAGCAGACCAGTGCAGTGCATGTCATTATTTGTATTGTTTGGTCCATCCCAACTTTGATTAAAGTTTGGCCCGCCGTTTGCATTTTTCGTCTCATGCTATTTATCGTCCACCTCGTCAGACGATATCCCTTGTCATATTTTTCCCTTTAGCAATCCTGGCAAGGGTATCATCCTCGTCTTGACTGTCATGCTGACCCTCAGTCCTGGTTCGGTCTGCGACGTGTGCGCAGAAGAGTTTGGCCCACACTGTATTCCCCATTCCATCCCCTGCGGTATGACTCCACTCCTCGTCTCCCCAAAAAATTTCTCACTTGCAGTCCCACCGTCCCAGGCCACGTCCTATGTTCAACCTGCTGCCATAAGATCGTAGAAAAGACCCTCCCCCGCCTCAAACCAGTCTGTCCTTTCTGTCGCGAACAATTCACCAGCGACGATGTTCGTCTTATCCGTATTGATTTCTCCGCAAGTGGATATGCCACCCCAAGGCGGCGCGGTGGCGCGCAAGAGGCCCTAGATTCTTCCTTACAACGGCCACCTCGCTTCCCGATCGTCGAGCCAACATTCTCTCGCACCCGCGCAGAGGCTCGGCGGCTCGAGGACAAGGTTGCCGCTGTGGCAGCAAAAAAATGTTCAGTCGAAGAAGTGTCTACTCTCCACAACGAACTCCAAGAGTGGTTGATGCATGACGAAAAACAGCAAGATGATCGGGTCTGTCCCCTCTACCCAAACTCGGTGCTTTTTTTTCCTCATCAAGTTGCAGGTTTCTTCCCTCGCTTTGAGTGCAGCGCTGCTCAGAGCCATCCTCGTAAACCACTTTGCTCATTCCGAAGTTACTAAAATGGCCAAATCCGTCGAGGTCACTCTCAAAGGGAAGCTGGACGACATGGAACTAACCGTCTCAAAGTTGGAAGCTGGGCTTAAACAGTACGTTCCATTCTGTTGTGCCACTTCTTTCCCTGATCTTTTCCATAGACAGGTATTTGTCTTTTATGTTACCCGATAATTCATCTTTCCTTAACGTGGTCTCGCATAGCAAACCCTTTATACCCAAAAAGTACAAGAATGTCAATCTCTGCGCGCAGAGATTAGTCGTATGGCGCTTAAATCCGCTTCGCGCTCCATATCTCCCACGCGCCCCTCTGCTGCCCCCGGCATGGTCAGTGAAGCTCGTCATCAGCCTGTGTCCCCGTCTGGTGCATCTATCTATGGTGTTCCTCCCCCCATGCCTCCTATGCCCCCTTCTACTCCCACGCCAGTATCTCGTTTTGTTTCTCAACACATGCGTAGCGCTTCTACTTCTCCTGGCTCCAGACCTGTCACACCTGCACGCACGACCACACCTGCTGTCCGACACGAGACACCTCTCCGCTCCTCTAGCCTCCGCCCAACCTCTCCTGTGCCACCTTCCAAACCCCGGACAATGTCTTTCTCGACAACCTCACCCCAAAAAATTATCCGTTCCTATTCCGATGAATCGGACAGAGAAGTGATTCATGAACGTTGGATGCCGAACCCTAATATCGCGTATAGTCCCCCGAATGGCAAGACCATCAATTACCCATACGCAACTGCTCGTTCCCGTTCATCCGGGTCCAATGCCGCATGATACCACACCACGACATATCCACCTAGATCTCTTTTTGGATTTCGGTCCATCAATATCAGGACTCGTATCCTAATATTTCTCTTATTGCTATCTTCAGTCTCGTTTTTGATCTGCTTACTGTTTCTCTCTAGTCTCCAGTCTGCCTGGTCTGATCTTTTTCTTTTCCGTTTCCCCAGTTTCGTTTCTCGCTGACTCTCCTCGTCTCCCATCTCGCACTCGGTTTCAACTTTGTCTCGGCTGCTCCTTGCGTTAATCCTTTTTTTCCGTTGTATCGTACCTTATTCCCTTGTCTCTTCGTCTTGGCTGTCGGATGGATTTCTCAGCCAGAGTCCGTGTCTGATTTTCTGTTACTTATTGCCTTTGACCTTCTATACGTCAGGGAGCGCTTTAGTGGTGCTGTCGGTCCAGCACAGATTTGTAGCATTGCATTTCCTCTCTTCTTGCTCGGCACATTCACATTGTCACGATCGGTTTACGACCCATTGGTGTGCAGATTTATAGATTTCTGCATTCTATGGACATTACTTGACGACTTGGTACATGATTTTGGTTACGAACACATTAGATAGCGAAATGAAGTTGATGACAGATTTGGTGTTCATTTCCCGCCCCGTGGCGCTCGTTGGGCGGATCACTAATCAAAGGAATGGCCGTTGTCATTATTCATCATCTCATCGCATTGCATCGCGCTCAGCCAAGTTGGTCGGCGATCTACTGCCAATTGACCTGATTGTGGCCAAGTGCCTTCCACCCTTTCACATCAACACAGCATGCCAATCTTCCACGTCCGAAATACACGCATGTCTCTGTCATGATCACACTCCATCTTCGGCACCGCCTATCCAACGGGCAACGCACAAGCCATCCATGGCTGTCCGCGGCAGACCATCCACCTATCTTTTCCATCCCGATCCATCTGTGGTTTGGAGGGGTGCCTCGTTCCCAGAACCCAGAGTCGGAGGTTGTTTCTTGCAGAAAACGTGTACGCGTGTCCACGTACGTACGTATGAGAGAACGAGATAACGCTCAGGGTGAGATGACCAGACCACGTTACATTGGTGGAGGGCCGACAACGGGCCGTAAATGTTTGGTGTAAAACGTGTTCGCGAACTGTCCACACCAACACACACAACTTGACTTTTCAGAGTGGATAGGAGCCAATTCGATCGATCGATCGTTTAGACGATAGAATTTTACAAAACAAAACCCACCCGAGAGTGGACGCGTCTACGCCTGTTTTGTGCATGTCTCTTCCGTATCCCTATCGCAATCTATATCTCTATTCTGATCGCGTCTCGGGGGTAGCCTCGAGGCTGCAGGTCGAGTGTTTCATTGACGTAAGTTCGTAGTATACAAGCCATACAAAACCCATCGAAAATACGGTGATAAGCAGGGCAGCCAACGCACCACGCACATCATGATGAACACGATTTTTTATTTGAATCATATGACTTGGAGAGTCGGAGGTCGTGCGGTTGATAGGCGGACGACACAGGGCGATATCACGACCCGTGTTCTTTTTGGCCATCATGGAGGACACTCGAGCCGCATGTCCGCTGTCCAAGTGTAACGTGATGATACTTGGACCGAGGCGAACACGCTCAGGTTCAGGTCCTCGAGGGAGGATCGCGGGATGTACAGCATGACTGTCCGCTTTTCTTTGCCGACGTGTGACATACCTGCATAAACTGGTCGACTGATTCGCGCGTACTGCAAGCGAGTGCATGTGCATATGCTACATATTATTTTTAGGACGAAAATCCCACCTGGGGTGGGGGGAGGGGGGGACGGCGGGACAACAACCTCCCAACCTTTTACCACCGAGGCGCCACTACATCATCTCCGCTTGGCCCGTAGTAACACACCATATGGCATATCTATCATCATATCATATAATGTATGTAACACTTGAAGAATATGGCTTGACAGCGCCGACGACCAAAGGAAACTCAAAGGTTCTCCCGCCTCCTCTGTGCCTCATCGATGCAGCATGTTCGCAGGGTTGTTGTTCCATTTTTAGTGCTAGCCGGCTTCTTGCGTTTCCACATCGCCTTGTAAGTTGCACTCGGCGTTTTACCTCGGGTCCGCCATCCAGCGCTGGGCTGGGTATTATGTCGTCATGAGCGTGATCGGAAAAGTTGGGGAACCGCGGTGAGGTGGGTGGCACGTCGGTATGGGCGTGAAGGTAACCAAGTCCCTATGCCAGAACAGGTAGACAATAATAGAGTACGCCCTTCAATCAAGATGGACGGACATACAACGCTCACTGTAACACCGCTAGCGGCCTGCGCCGATCAAAATTTTGGGTGCCTTGGCGGGGTGAAAAAGCCGACCAGTGACCAGTCCTTTGAGTGACGTGACGGTGCATCGCGCATGCTTGTTCAAGCTTCTCGGAGATGACGCTGCGATATCCACGCTCTGATCTCGAGTCCCTCGCTTGGGGTGTCACTGGAGTTGAGCATCCGCACAAAACCCAACGAGCTCGTATTCTCTTGCTGCTAAAACGTGCACGATAAGCACTCCAGCATGTCCAGCGTGTGAGAGACGTCTCTCTACATTACCGCGAGTCCACGGCCAGCATGCGAAGCCAGAGGCGGGGCGAAGCCTGGGGGTGAGGTGATCGTTTGTATTTATTCTGGCAAGTTTGGTGATGTTACGGGTATACGGACACCGTTGTCCATGGACCCGCCGTCGCAGCGGTGGGGCAAATGGATTGCTTGTACGGACTTAGCTCAGGAGATGCCGCTCTCGCCTATCTTATCCGACCCCAACCTAGAGCAAGAGGCTGGCACCCATGCCGCAGTGACAGGTCAGATATGGGAACATGGAATCGGCGACTTGGTCTAGGCGTAAAGTGGTGCAGAAGAAGGTTCACTGGCTGGATTGGTGTCGGACCGGTCTGTTGGTGTTTTGGCACTTGAAATGAAAGGGCCGCCTTTCTTCCTTCTCGCCGTAGAAGTCATGGGAGCCAGGGCAGAGGAGGATAAACCTGGGGTTGGGGTTGCTTACGGCCATCCAGCCATCTAGCCAGCATCAAGACGGAGGTACTAATAAACACGTGGCGGGGCGTAGAACATCGCACAGGATAAAGACGCACGGCGTTCGCTTGTGTACATTCAAGAAATACGCGATTTTGTTATCTGCCAATTGTCCTTACGAAAGTGGTAGCTGCGGAGACACTAGACCTGTTGTGGTATTATAAGGTGCTTCGCGGTTGTCGCTACAGCGATACGTCGGCGATAGGAAGGCGGATAAATCAATCAACGAGATGTGAAGTACTCCAGTTCATCCCTGCACAAATACAAAGATGTCACAATGATAATACAAATAATTGTACAGCCATGTTTAGGCAGCTCTCGTCGCATGCCTAGACAACAACCACCTTCGCAGCGTGGCTAGGCTACGAAAATACTGTGAGCCTACGATTGAAACAAAGAAATTGCACCAACGTTGTCGGGAAGACCGAGCACCCTGGCGATCGAGTTGAATTCTTGCTGGGTAGGTTTCACGTTGCCTGCCAAAACTACAGGCGATGGAAAGAGTCACGATAAACGAGTATTGACACAGTAAAAGGATCACATACTGCCGTCGACGCGAGGTTGCGAAACGCCACTAACCTCTGCGAGCTTCGTGCTGGTATAGCCTGATAATCGAGATCAGTGCGTGGTGGCAAGACATGGTGATGGGGTGCACCTTTGGTGTTCAAGGCGCTGGCGAGGGCGGAGCACTGAGTCATGATGTGAGATGTGGGAAGTAGTTGAATATGAAGATGGGAAGGTGTTATATACCTGAAACGAAGGTCAGCAGCCCAGGACAGATGGACAGATATACACCGCGCTGACAGACGGCATTTGTGGGAATTGATAACGGGCCATCCATATCTGTTGTCTTCTTGTTCGGGTGTTCACATATGTTTGCGGTTGTTTAATTCTTCTCACGCCACCTATGGTCTGAAGCCAAATCATCCATTCTCTCTGTGTTCGTCGACGTCTGTACCCTTCAAACCTCGTCAAAATGGTATGTTGAACACCAGGAACCGCAGGACACATCGATGCGTGTAGCTATCCGACTGTCCTATTGAACCGGTTCAGATTACGTGGTGGATGACGACGCTGACAGGTGGATGTCAACAGGCTCCCAAGAAGAAAGTCGCCAAGGAAGAAACTACCGTATCGCTTGGACCTCAGGTCGCTGAGGGAGAGCTCGTTTTCGGCGTGGCACACATCTACGCCTCGTTCAACGACACCTTTGTCCATGTCACTGATCTCTCCGGCAAGGAAACCGTCTCCCGTGTGACTGGTGCGTCTCTTCGCCGTTCCGTATTCGATTCATCATTGACTGCATCGCACAAAAAGGTGGCATGAAGGTCAAAGCCGATCGTGACGAGTCTTCGCCGTATGCTGCCATGTTGGCTGCACAGGATGTCGCAACGCGCTGCCGTGAGGTCGGTATCACTGCGCTTCACATCAAACTCCGGGCTACTGGTGGTACGGGCACCAAAACGCCCGGCCCAGGTGCACAGAGCGCACTCCGTGCACTTGCCCGTGCCGGAATGCGCATCGGCAGAATCGAAGATGTGACGCCCATTCCTACTGATTCTACGAGGAGAAAGGTACCCTTGTTCTACTCATGTTTTCGTATAACTGTGTTTGCTCATCGCTGTTTCATAGGGTGGTCGTCGTGGTCGTCGGCTGTGATGGTATATGGTTGTGTTTTTCAAGTAAATGCGATGACAAAAATCTCCCGCATGTTGGCATGTACTCCTGTCATAATCAATGTCGCTGATCGACGCGCATCAGGTGTTGTCTGAGACACCTGCCCCGTGGTCGATCGTTTCCTGTGTAGAGAAGCAGCATCATTTGAAAGTGAGATTACAAAAAAAAGGTCTTGAAATCCTACCTGAAAGGAGCCCCCTAAGTCGCTCATGTAGAAACAATAGTGAGTTTCTACTCGAAAGAGCATTTCGTAGGTAGGGAATTCCGCTCAGTGCCAACGAGGTCTCCGCCTATTGGTAAACCTGTACCATATTCAGCTCTTCCGTGGTGTTGACGAAATTTGACTTTTAATTGCCCCATCTGTACCATGGAGAGAGAGAACGCAATCGTTCACACAGATCCTAGTAAAAGCTCTTGAATACAGCTTACGCTTAACCTGGCGTGACGGGCTGTGCCTTGCTCCATTGACATTGACCAATCTGGTGGATTCTTCAGCGGTGTGACATAGAGGGTGGTTTCCTCGGCAGGTTCGACTCGGGAAGACGGGTAAAGTTGGACTTGGTGGAAATGGTACTAGGGTTCCACGGAGATGTTCATATTCCAGAGTGAGCGTAAGACCACGTCGTCGTTTTACGCATCGCTTCCGTTTGCGTAAAAGCTCAGGGGTTGCAACCATCTGTTGCATACAAATTATGTGAATATACATTGCTGGATGTAATGATTAAATACCCTGATTAGCCCGGCTTTGTACTCAAGACGGAAGTGCCTATATCAGTGGCCGCCAGGGTACTCATTCATTGTGTTGTCCGCGTCAAATGAGATGTAGCCGAGGCGCCTGCAGCTGTTCGCTCTAGAGCAAAATTGGTAAAAATACCACGAGTAAATATATTGAGGACAATTACACGGTTGCTCGTCGTCCACACGATGCTAATCGAGAGCGAGAAACAACAGAAAAAGTGATGGAAAAGAAAGTGGGTAGAACGACAATACCTTCCAAAAAAGGACGAATGACTAAGCGGGAAGGGTTAGGGCCCTGGCACCCGGGCGAGGCTGCACGACCGCGCTGCTTGCACGTTTATGCTATGCGGTGATATCAGCCTCGACGGCCATTTTGGTTTCGATATCTTCACTTTTCGTATTTGCTATGCTCGTGGTTCACCCCGCAAGCCTCTGTGATGTCTGCCTCGATCCATACATTATCTCCTCCGAACCCGCTAATTCGCCCCATGCCATAGCGTGCGGTCATATTTTCTGTCTGACGTGCGTACATTTTACAGGACATATCAGATTATATTTGACACCCTATGCTCCACACTCCAGATGTCTTCGGAATCTCTCTCCGAGTGCATGTCCACTCTGCCGAAAAGCTTTCGAGCCCAACCGTGTCAAAAAACTGCATGTGGCAGGTCCACCCGAACTCGATGGAGCTGCCGAAGAATCGATCGAAGAAGAAGCTGCGCATCTACTTCAACGTGTTGCGCTCGTGTCCGGCGAGGACGTTCCTGACGCCGAAATCATTGAAGTCGTCACCCAGGTCGAGGGATGGCTCGCCGACAATTCTCCAGAAGAAAACTCTGTAAGTCCAAGTACATCCTTGTAGCCGGAGAGAGGTTGCCATGCTTGAGTGCGTTGTGGGCCTCGGTGGTCGACCTGCTTCGTCAGACCCGGCTTATTCCGCTGCGCGATGACGACGTTTCTCACATCTCCCACGAGACAGTACCGACCATTGCGGGCCGCCTTGGGCGCTCTACAAAGATTCAAAGCATTGCAAGAGCGCAATGAGCGAGAGTACACCGAGTTTCGTCGCGTTCGCCGGGAGCTGAAAGCCCACCGACGCAGTGCTCACCAAGACTCGAAAACCTCCCGAGCGGTGGAGGAAAGCCTGTTGGGACGCATCATTGAGATTGAGAATCAACACGCATTGTGAGAATTGTGTTATTTTTATACAATATGGGCGCACTAACGGGTCCGAAGGGAAGTGAGTCACGATGAACAAGGTTGCGCTAGACGCACTCATGTTTGTTTAGCTGTCTCGGCTTTATGCCCAGTTAAATTCTCTCCGCGGCGAGAGTCGAGGTCCTCTTGAGAATTCCTCGAATCCGCTCCCACCGCCACCCGAACCGCTGCCTCTCGACCGGTTTCCTGCGTTTGCTAGGCCAGGCGGGGTGGGAGATACACCGAATCCTTTTCCGACCCCGGTGCCGTATCCGCCCCCGCCACCTAGGGCGCAATCTTCCACCCATAACTATCCGGCCGTTTTCCCTTCCAGTGGGGCAACACAGGTTCGTTATGTATTCCCCAGCCAAGTTACCCAGCCCGTCGCCGTACCACGTGTACGGGATGCCGAGGGCCCGCAAGGAGATGAGCGAAGCAGAAGACAGGAAGCCAATGGTACGAACCATACTCGAGAAGAGAGAAGACCGTATGCCGAATCCAGTCGTACCACTGCTGCAGAAACGAGGTATACCGCGGATGAGCGGCCGAATGTTGCGGCTAGCCCACTTTTGGCCCCGCGTGCGGTGCCAGCTTCCTCTCCAGCTCCAAGCTGGGCACACCACCCGCTTGTGGAAGAGAGGCGGTCGGACGATGAGCGGGAGACCCAGCGGAGGCCCCACCCGAATGGCGCGAATAGCGTTCTCAGCGGCGGTTCCGATGTCGGTCCGCGTCCGAATGTGGGCACTCGCCTTGCATCTGCGGAAGCATATGTTCAAGGTTACGGTTCTGGTTATGATTCCGGCTTCCAGCTGGCCAGCGAGCCCCGCACTTTTACAGCATCTTCGTACGGTAGCGATCGGTCCGATCGCACACACGTATTTCCTGTGGAAGAGTCCCCTGACCAGCCGATCAGTGGCTTAGGTTTGATGGGGGTACCACAACCAATTACGCCAGGAACAGTGTCAACACCCGATGAGGACGCTACACCAATAAGCCGACCCAGAGTTATCAGGAGAAACACGACTCAGGCTGTCGATATGGAGCGATCAATGCGGAGATCGGAAGATCAGCCTCGCCCCGATATGCTACAGAATGGTGGCGGACGCCGTGTTCCCGTACAGACCCTTGACCGGGCTCGTGGGGTTCGCCGCACCGTAACTGAAGGTTCTGTACTTCCAGGAGCGAATGGGGCGGACGATTTAGAGAGACGACACAGGATGGTGAATGGGGCTGCTGCGCACCTTGCAAGGGAGAACGAGAGCCCGAGGAGCGAGACCACGTGGGGCACGGTGCAGACTTTGACCCGGAGCGCAGGGAGTTTGGGCAGTCTTGGATTGCTCGTTGGACTTCACAACGGCGGGGCCAGGGGGCAAGGAAGTGCTGCTGGTGAATCGTACGTGGGACGCGAGGGCCATGGCGACAATGTCACGAGCGAAGGAGAAGAGGATGGAACTGAGACTCCTAACGTTGCGGACAGTTTGCCTGGCTCGGAGTCAGATGTATCGAGCCTGGGTCTTATCAGGGAGGATGAAGGAGATTACTCGGGCACACGCAATCGCCACAGTGTGGAGAGCACGACATTACATCACCGGGGCACGTCCTATTCGGATAGAATCCCGCATGGATTAGGTGCGGGACACGAGCATCAGCCGCCTCGTGCGAGGAGGAGCGAAGGTATGAATGGGCAACGTCGCCATGCGTCACAGACAAGCATCGCGGAGGCATTACACCCTGACGGCCGCAGCGTTGTCAACCCGGCTGACATCACGAGCACGAACGCGTTATCTCTGCATTTTGATGCCTCGTTTCCGACGCATGACTATCAAGATCATGGACATTCAGCTCCGTCTGGACCTGAAATCATTGCACCTACACCGATCGTCGGTGGACCGAACATTATACACTTGTGGGCTAATCGCGTATAAAATAGACAACGCTTCTCTGGTCTACCGACGGCTCGTTGTGGCTTTTTCTTTTTTCGCTTTACTTAATCGATTTCCCTTAGACGATTGTAGTTTGGCTCATGCTGTGTGGATTTGTATGTATTGTTATGTCTGTTTTAGTAGTATCCTCCGCGATATATTAGTGTTTATTGTTTGGGAAGCTTGGATCGTTCATACAGCTTCGCTTTACTGTGGTGGACCCTTGATGGGCTCGATGGGTGCACTGGATATTAGGACACACGGGGCCTCCCGAAATCCTGATGGCACAAGTAGCGCATTGCAACGGGACGACGCTGGTCCGTGCGAACGCCTGCCTATCCCACCTGATCTTCGAAGAACACGGGTTATATCGGCTGTATTCTCCATCGATAAGCCCCTTTCGCTTCTTTATGTTGCACTCTTCAAAACTGCCATGTCGATTTGGGCAAACGTTTCCGAGGTTTCCAGGTCTTCTGACATCGCTTCTTATTCCGACAGATTTATGAACGCCTTCTCTTCTCTAGACTCCTGCCCCGTTTTTGCTCACTGGGTCCCTGTGCCAGGGGTCGGGCGTTGTGTTGTTACCATTGTGAGCTGATGGATTGACACTGTCGGGCGATGACAGGACATGCGATTGGCCCGCCTGGGAACGTTATCGTGTTCCTGTAGAACAAAGAACACAGAACGCCACTGGCAGGCATTCAACAGAACGTCCGGGCTCACATGATCAAGCTCTGGAGCGAGCCAAGCAGGCTAACTGTTACTGGTTGGCATGCCCACGCCACTTGCTAGCCACTCAAGGACGACAGGGACGAATCTGCCGAGATGATCTGGTTTGGCTTATTCGATCATCCGATAGGCAAACGATAAACTCCAAAGAGAGATACGGAAAAGACTGTTACTGTTCTCTAGTGGGCGTGAGACTGGCTGGACTCGTGCGAAAACTACTTTGAAGCCACCATCGATGGCTGGACGTTGGCAGGCTCTTGATCGGTGTTCTCTGGATCGTGGCAAGGTATTAGATGGGTGGTGCGCAGCGTTGCTCACTGTCATCTCAGCCGATTTGGAATGTGGGGACCAACCACAGATTCAATACGGTATTTGGAGATCCACGATAGGATCGGCGCGGACACTAGAGGCGATAGATCGTACATATCAGACTGGCAGAGCTGAGGACGTCCACGATGCGCTGGCTGGTTGGCGGTCGGTCGGTAGCTGCTGGTGGTGGTGGGAGAGGTGGTGGGAGAGAGAGAAACAGCGCGAGAAGACTGAGTTGGGGACAATCCGAGTGGGAGGGCCCGGTAGAAAAGCCAAACTCGTCCGAAATAACTGTGCGATATTGTGTTATATGATCCGAATTTGCTGATTTTGTACCAGAATCTGGGCCAAAATGTACCTGGGAGGCTTTGCTGCCGAGAAACGTGTGTTGGCGACGCGGGTGTAGCCGGGGGTGATGAGGGGACGAGGGGCGGGGAGCTAAACGGTCCAAGAACTGCGGATGGATCTACTGGTGCTCGGACGCAGCGTGGCCGAAACACGAGGCGAAGCGGAGTCGCTGGTTATACTGCCTTCCAACGGAATGGGATCTTCCGACTGAAGCCCCCCTCCTTCCCTTGCCCCCTGATAACCCAGAAAGCCCGAAATGAAAAAAAAAAGAAAAGTGAGTTGAGATGTCCTTATCTGTCATTCATCTGATTTCTGATGTAGTAACAGGACGGACCAGAATCTCACGTCGCTTAGCGGCCTCGTGTCTGCCTTATAACCCGGCTAGAGATCCAATGTTGAAAACGCCCTTGCTCGGTGCTTGCACCATTCCAGGCCAACACGCGCACTTGGTCAGGCTTTGAAGCCACTCGTTCTTTATATTCCCAGATCGTCCATCTTTTCATTCGCTCTCGGGGGGGTCCTTAACCAGTCCTATCTCTCTTGATCATGCTCGTGCTCGGTCAAAACTCGACATGCGACGTCTGCCTTGAGGGCTACACTTCTGGGGCCAATGTACCCCATGCCATCACGTGCGGCCACGTCTTTTGTCAAAAGTGAGCCCGCCTTCGCTGTTCTGCCTGCATCTTTCCCTCATCCCTTCCCAGATGTTTAGACCATCTCATGCAACAAAAGTGTCCTCTCTGTCGTGAACGTTTCTCTCCTCGTGACGTTCGAAAGCTCCACGTAGACCGCGATCCGTTTACAGGAATGTCGAGCACCGAACTACCCTCTGAGCCGGTCGCAGCACCTCCCCAGATTGATGATGAGTCTCAGCGTCTTCTAGATGATATCGCACGTATCGTCAAGGAGGGTGCGAGAGTCAACGAGATTCGGAGGGTCATCGACGAAGGCAGAGCTTACTACAAGTCTCAGCCAGGCAATCAGGTCCCTTTGTCTCACCCTTTTTGTTCCTGAACGAACCATCTCATGTACCTCCTTTTCTAGTACACCCCCGTCAGGGTCAGCTGCCTTTTACTTCATAATCTCTTGGAAGCCCAGAGAACGTTGCTCGCTCAGGCGGATCAGATACGCGAAACGACAACTACACGTGATGAATTACGCGATAGCTTGACATCGAAACTGGAAGCGAACCAGCTCAAGTACGAAGACTTGGAGCGCACGAGCCGTGATGAGAAGGAAACAGCGCTTGCCATTGAGAAGAGTCTCAGAGAGCATTACGATCTGATGAACAGTTTTTGGAAAGGGTAGGCATCCCGTCCCAATTCTTTATCTGTCGCTAACGCTTTAGTTATAGCCAAGTAAGTAGATCCGTTTGTATTCATGTCACCTCCCTAAGACCCTTTTTTTCTCAGATGGAGTCTGTAAACCAAGAATGCCGGTCTTTACGTGACGAGCTTAGTCGATTGCGTTCAAGTACGACTATGGCACCTCCTCGAGCACTAGAACTCCAGTACTTCTACCGGGATGAGCCAAAGCGGTCCTACTCTGGCAATGGAGACTCGAAACCGGAGACAACCAAAGGCAAAGTTATGGAGGACGAAACTGACCTTCATCTTTCGCCCCTGATGGAGATTACTGCGCCGTTGATCTCAACTGCGCCTTCTTTGATGGCACTTGCTGATGACTTTGACCCAGAAGAGCTGATAAAGACAAAGCGGGCGAAGTCACCTATTCAGGAGGAGCCAGAGCCAGAGTCGGAACTCGAGGATTCCGGTAACGCCGCCGGTATGGCGTATCCATTCCCTGCGCACCTCCAGCCACCTACGGCTAAGGTAGACCCTATACCTATTCCCTCTCGGACTCCACCTTCTCGTCAGTCGAGTACTACCGCCATGTCTATCACTGCGGATCAGTGGCCGGTGGGTATCCCCGGTTCCAAGCCCCGAGACGATGTCGTCATGGGTAGCCGACCACCATCTCCTACTCGTCGCCATTCTTCGGCGCAAGTTACCCGTCAACAAGGGAAGGACACTTACGTCCGCGAGATGACGGATCTCAACCGACGAGATTCTGCCGATACACATAAGGACCACCTCGTGTCAAAGCTCCACGATCTCCTCGACAGCCCCAGACCTGCCTCATCGCTCCACAGTCACATGCAACAACACCGCACGGATTTCCCGGAACCTACGTTACTGCGACCTGCTTCGCGTCTGACAACACCCCCTCGGCCGCCATCGATCGCCCAGCCCGCTGGCTCCGCATCGACGACCATGGTGCACTATCCGGAAGATCCAAGTGGTGCACCGGACCGGAAGCCGTTGGTGCGTGCGAGCGACGTGGCCATGCAACTGGAGAAGGAGCGGTTGGAGAAAGAACGCCGACGTCTCCGTGAGAACGCGACGCTCCCTAGCTCGCTCAAGGACACGACGAACGTCCCGGCAGACGCGTACCCGCTTACGCGCCGCAAGTCTAGCAGCGTGCGGACTAAGCCTGCGTACCGTGTCCCTACCGAGATGTTTGCGTGAGCGTTGGCGTTTCTTCCGTTCTTCTCTTTTGTCTCGTTCTTCCGATCCGCATGCGAGCAGGGGCTATCTTTGTTCCACATACGTCCGGACAATTCTAGAGCGCAACGGATAACCCCCTGTTCACCTTTTCTTTTTTTATCATTGCCCTTTTTTTCATCGTTGTCTATGCGGGCTCTGGTTAGACCGAACTTGGTCGAGCCGACTAGTAACGGTATGTAACGTAATCGCGACACCTTGTACCCATGCGGATGTGCGTTATGGTTCTGAAATGTATGTACACAAGTCGAATCGGGCGCGTACAATTAGGCTTCCTGTTGTTTTATATGTAACCACTACTTTGTTGTTATACATCGGGCGTTGTTCAATGATCGTTTTGGGTGATGAACAAAAAAGAATACCATATATCATGCGGGCATGGTCTAGTTCGCCTGAGCGTAGGATACATTGTCATAGATCATTAAAAGTACTACAATTAGAAGCCAAATGAAGAAATAACAAAAAGACGGCAGCGTCACAAACCCCGCGCGCTCACTGCGCTGCGCATTGCAGCGCCGGCCCACAAAACTGAGCGATCAGGATGTAGATCAGCACCAAGACGACCAGGACGATGAGCGCCAACGTCTTGCTGCTCCGCCACCACATCTGCCTGCGGGCCGTCCGCGCACCGCGCCGGAATGCGGTTGCCTGTGTCGCCATCGTGTCCGTCTTATCGACGAGGAGCTCGATGCGCTCGCCACGGCTGAGGATCTGCTCGACGTTCTTGACCATGATATCTTTGACCTGGTTGAGCTCGGCTTGAGCGCGCGCGACTTGGTCGACGGGCGGGGCGGTGTTGTAGGTATGCATGAGCGAGGCAATGGTGGACGAGAAGGAACCTTGGAGGCTGTAAGCGGGTGTGGAACTTAACGTGGCCGAGGACGAGGTGGGGAGTTGGGTGAACTGGGCGAGGAGCCGAGTAAGGTGGTGGGTGCGTGGGAGGCGGGAAGACGGGCGCGTACCTTGCTTTGCAAGTCGGCCAGGAACGCGAATGGCGTTTTACTGTGCGCGGCAGTCGTCAGGTGAGGAGGACATGAGTGCGCGGCGGCTTACCGGCCGACTGCCTCGTCCGCCATGACGAGGTAGACAAAGCCGCCCTCGGAGATGTAGTGAAAGAGGTACTGGTCCCAGACATAGGTGAGCTTGCTATCGTTGGGGGGGATTTTTGATAAGATTGTCTGGGTCGCTGGGGAACGATGAGTTTAATAGATGGACTGGCGAGAGAGCGAGACATGCCTTGTGTAAAGTCCCGCCCGCCGGGCTCCTGATATTCAGCAAGGACGACGGAGCCTCGTGCAACGAGAGCTGTGAGCTGAAGAAAAGATGTGAAGACGTTCTGTCAAACCGACAATGCACAGACGCACCAGAGACATATCGTTGATCAGTACAGTACTAAGGCGATTAGAGTTTCAAGGCTAAAATGTGTCTACCAAAAGAAGAAGTTCCGAATAGCGGTTCGGATGTTGCTTGTGACAGTTCACACGGTCCTTCCACGACACCAACTCTGGCTTGAGCCCGTCCGCTGAAAACTTGAACAAAATGGTGTGTAACTTGTAAAATTCACTGTCCTACTTTTAACTGACGACGCACAGTCCGACTCAGACGTCTCTTCTCGTCCGCAAAGCCCTTCAGGCGGCAAGTCAAATGCTGTTGCGAGACCCCATGGTGCACAGATTCGGTACGTGCTACAGAGCGTCATTCCTAGTAGTCTCGCTCAGCTCACCCCTACCACAGCCGACGTGCAGGCGGTGCGCAAGCCTCAAAACCAAACTCATCACGTGCAGCGGGAGCGGGTGGTTCTTCGGGGACGATGCTCAAACTTTACACGGATGACTCACCGGGGCTGCGCGTGTGCGTGCTGTTTTCTTTTGTCTTTACTTGATTTGACTTGTGTTTAACCAGTGATCCGTATGTTGTGCTCATCCTGTCGCTGGCGTTCATTGGATCCATCTTCTTTTTACACATTTCCGCTAAAATTATACGGTCATTTAGCAAGTAGCGATAGATGTCTGACAATGGATGCGGTAATTATGGACAGCTACAACGTATATGAATTTGGTCCTACACAATCAAGTTTACCAATAACTGTGGGCAGACTGAAGTGGATCCTGTTCGTTCAGGAATCGAATCGGTAAGACCACTCGATAATGGACGGTCAATTGTTTGCTTTGTCCGTAATGTACAAATGGTTGTCTCATCAAGCCTACACCAATACCACGAGTCTTCTTTCTTTCAGAGCGACTTTTGGCACGATACAGCCAGGTGCCATCAGTTCTCCGTATTTGCAATTCTCGTGGCTCATTGACTTCCGGTCACAATCCGTGTAGGTCCACCGGAACTCGACGGGGAATTGATTTGGCTGGTACTGCAACGTGTTGTGCTCGTGTCTGTTCCTGATGTTGGACTCATCGAGTATGGCCCCTGCATGCCAGCTTGGTGGCTCCACAGAGACTCCAAGGTACCCTCGTTTCTTGTTTCAGTAGACGGTGCCGGTGCGGAGGACAAGGAAGTGAGTTCTGACACTTTCGCTATTCCGGATACATGACAAGTGTTCATTCATACCCAAAACGGGATGTGCTGTGTGCTGGGTTTATAAGACACCGGATGTTGGATGAATAGGGGATAATGACCGAGCATGGTCTGCTGCGTGCGCATGCCTCGTGTGACGAAACCATGTCCGACCATCTAACTAGCTTCACCTACTGTGCCAGTCCACCCGCAGTCGCATATGCTACTCGCATCCTCGCTAGATCCCCCTTCCTCATCCTCGATTGCGAGGGAAAGAACTTGGGCGCGACAGACGGCGTCCTCTCCCTCATGTGTATCGGCACCGCCAACGCAGAGCACATCTTCGTTTTTGACGTCCTCGCTCTCCTCGAGTGCAATGCCCTCGCATGGCTCCGTCCGCTCCTTGCCCTCTTCGCAGCCCCCCATGTGAGAAAAATCATGTGGGACTGCCGAAACGACTTTCTCGAGATCTGGGCGACATACGGCGTCACCCTCCAGGGCGTGCTCGATCTACAGCTTGCAGAGATCGAATCGCGCACATCGTTACGTGGCGAGCAGGAATGGAAACGCATTGCTCGTCTCGCTGCCCGCGGTCGGCGTCTACCCTTGCGGCTCATCAAGCAGAATCCAGATCTGTTCGTGGGTGTCCATAGTTTGCAAGGTATGGATGCATGTATTCGGGAAGCCCAGTTGTCGACCACAGGAAAAGACCGTATGTGCTTGTCGTCTGCCCGAATCGATTTGTCTCTTATCCTTTCATATAGCACAGGTTGTCGCGATGCACAAGTCAAATGGCTCGACGATATGGCTCTCTCGACCGCTCATGCCACAGCTTCTCCAATATGCAGCGCACGATATAGAAATGATCGGCGCGCTCTACGAACATTTTAAGACCAAATCCTGGATCACGCCATCCAACGAAGATGCGTTGGTAGACAAGAGCATGCGTTATGCGTACTCGCTCTATTATCAGGGCCGCGTCGCGGACAACGACCTGTTTGGGTCCTGTTCTGTCCTCCCGCTGGACGTCCTGGGCGAGCCGCGTGGTCTGGCAGTACCGTGTCAGGGCTGCCGACGGCTGCAGTCGCTCAATTGTTTTACGACCAACCGACGGGGACGGAAGATCGTGGCGCGGACGAATTTGTGCCGGGTCTGTCAGATCAAGTTGTTGATAAAACAAGTGGATCACCCTGTTTCTTGGGTCACCGTGACACCCTATGTGCGTTGACATTTGTAGCCGTCTGTTTCTGGGTTGACGTCTAGTTCTGCAGACGTAATCTCATCATCTTTCTTCCGTTCGCGAAACGCTCCACAGGTGTCTTAAGCGTCTTGTGGACGACGACCTTATGCATCTTTTTTTCCACATATATCCCTTATGCGTCCGCTGTTTGGGTGGGTTTGTGATACGTATACTATGGACATATGTCTCCAAGTCGTTCCCGTGTCGCTTTTGGGTTCGTGGATTCACATAGTTGTTGTACTTTTACTTTGAGATACACACCATCTCCCTGCTTGATCCACAGAGGCGAGAATCCCGAGATTCGACATGATACAGAAGTTGAGCAAAGGCCTCTATGCCCCGTCTCCCCATACAGTGGATTCTAGTTGACAAGGGGATGACACCTAGGTTCCGTGTCCACAGGGTGTGGCAGACACTGATTCTGTTCAGGATTCGCTGTTTACTCTGAGTTACTGCGAGTTGGATGTTCGCATGCCAGTCTGCAACGCATCCTTGGTCGGGCTTCTGCGGACACACCGGCAATATTGGCGACCTACATCGCGGTGAACCGTACGCAAGACGGCGTGTGCCACATTCCAAAGGAAGAATGAAGTAATCGCGGGCTCCATTTCATTTCATCAAAGGCAAGGGCCGAAGAGGTGTGCTTTTGGAGCTGCACTCGACAAAGTTTACGTCTAAGAAAGAAACATTAATGCATGGTTGCTCACCATCCATCTAGTATCAATTGGGTGGCCGCCCGTCATGAAACACCAACTCCCGAAAAAGAGGCCATAATATTATTAAAAGAGGTGGATGGTGGATGAGAAGGAGGTCCTCGAGGCCGTGGCACAGCACTTGCTTACATACGCGTCGATAATCAGGCGATCTCCGTACGCTCGCCGCACCTCGACCCAGCCATCTCTTTCCTCTGCTCTTCAACGATCTTCCTTCATTATGTCCTGGCAAGGTTCATACATCTCCATACACACACATCCAGTCCATTATCTTACTCTTTGTCACAGTATACGTCGACTCGAATCTCATCGGGACGGGCAAGATACACAAGGCCGCCATTCTGGGTGCAAAGGGCGGCATATGGGCAATATCACATGGATACAGAGTGCGTGCTCTCTCCCTTTCGCTGGCAAGCCCGACCAATCTTTTGCCCCAGATCACGCCTGAAGAGCAAAAAGTCGTGATAAACGCATTCAAGGACAAAGCCGGGACACTAGCAAACGGGATTCGTCTTGGAGAACAAAAGTTCTTCGCTATGGAGTGTAATGATGAGCACATACATGGCAAGAGGGGGGCAAGCACCGCTGTGTTGGATGCCACTACAACATGTTGGCTGATTGTCATCTAGGTTGACGGTTGTATTTTGTTCAAGACAAAGCAGGCGATTCTGATCGCAGAGTACGCCAATCCGGTCCAGGCACCGGAAGTCAACCCTATAGTTGCAAGCTTGGCGGATTATTTGAAGAATGCAGGCTACTAGACGTCATTCCTGGATGGTGTCGGTTTTTGTGGTAGAATGCGACTTTGTTTTGTATTCGTAAACCCTGAGCGCGTCAAAGTGCCTTCCATTCTGTATAATATTCGCAACATGGACCACTTGCACAGGATGTTCCAAAAATTGATCACTTCCACCAAGAATGTCAGGGCTCGAGATCAAAAGGCGAGATTCTACAGCATCCCGACCCTGTTATAACCAACGCTGAATCCTGGATGGGACGCTTGCTATGCCCAGAGCTCCCCAGGACATATACGCGAGGCTCTTGTTGTCTCCTCGCGGTTACCCCCTATGGACCCCGGAACCGAGCAACGAACTCTTGGAGGAACGCAGAGATGGCCTCAAAATCGGTGATGTCGGTGTTGTCCTCGACGACGGTGGTTTTGACGTCCTTTTCAATCTCACCTTGCCTCCGGATCATGCTTTTCATCTTCGCCATGGTGTTCCCCTGGGTTTTACCCGCGTCGACCCAGATCAGCTAGACATCAGGACAATTGCCAATGCGGAACCTCCCGGCTATGTCATTTCAAGTTCTTCCGTAACGCGCGACAAGACATTTGTTGGATCTTCGAGCGAGGTCTCAGAGAGGTATTTACTCCGTCTCCCTGAAGAGATGATGGAATGATTTCGTTCCATAGACACGATTCGAACAACCTACCTTATAAATTCAACTTGTCCTCCAATGAAGGCGCGCTTCTCATCCTCCCACAAGGCGCCGAGCGATATGACCTTCGAAACGAAAACGTCTTCCTGGAACAAGCGACTCTACATGCAGCAGAATGGTATAATTACGCTGTGGGCCGTCGTGGACGGATCATCAGCGCCGACGCTCTCTATCCGATCACGGGAATTCATAAAACAATGGCTTGGTCAGTTGCAGCCTTCGAAAACGCCTCGGAAAACGAGCATCACACGGCTCAGTTCAAGCAAATACAAAGGGTGCATAGTCCGCCGACGTACCGCTGGGAGACGACGACATGCGCATTCGACTGGCGTGCTGGCCCGTATATTGATGTTGGCATCCCGAACCAGGCTGTGTTCATCCGCGGGTTCAAAATTGCAATCCGCAGTGGCTTTTTAGGTACCCGGTGGGTCAGCGTTGAGGCAGACGCCCCGTCGACGCGGTTCAACCGTGTCAGATCGTCCAGCGCTATTCCGGGAAGCTTTCCGATGTTTGGTAGTTTTGCAGGTTTCCTCGGGTACAAGGACAGCAACGTATTCCGAACTACCACGCGTAGCGAAGGGATCATTGACACACCCGAAGAACATGGAACAAGCAGCATTCCTTACAGTGAACAAGATAGTACGCGCGTTGAAATTCAACGGATTCCAGATGTACCTCCCGTAAGCACTTGGCTTTTGTATCCAATGGCTCATCGTTCTGATGGGGCTGATAGGTTTCTCATCCCTCGGACGCTATCAACCAATATTTGTTTCGTAGGGTCAGTTACATTCACGCGATGCATATCACATGAGTGTGTATGTTTGTTTTAGTATCCCTCTGCGAACATTGCGATTACCCATGATAATCATTGGATTTCACTCCTTGAAAGTGTGAGCCCTGGTGTCTTGACCATCCCCCAATGATCCTTGATTATGGTGTCTAGGCATCACTTACGTACGAAGAGCTCAGGATCCCATCTATCCTTGAGATGGCACTAGCTCAGGATTTTCGTGTAGTCTCAGATAGAGGTATGCGTGTTATAGCTGCACTGACAGCTCCCCATTCCTATCCCTCTTAGGAGCTGTATACCTGAAGAAGATGCCCTTGGAGCTGGCGAATATTGACCCGCCATCGACATCCGCTCAAGGAGAAACTGGGATTTTCGCAGATCCATTCCCCGAAATGACTTCGGTAGGTGGGCTACTTGATATTGAATGATCCCTCCCCAAGATTGTTCTGGTTCACCACATAGCATGATGCCGAACAACCCGTTGGCGACTATGTGTGTCTCTCCACCGTGATTTTTGATGACCACTGATAGATTTTCGTGCGCCTGCATTTCGGTTTTTGTACAGTATCCCCCTCCACTCGTATGTTCTCTCCCGCAATTTTGATGTTTTTGTTCAATTTTGTTGCTCCATCCAGGGTGATTTGTTCGTCACGCCGTTTGCCTCATGGGTGCGTTTACATCTTCAATACCGCTGTAAACAACCTTTGATCACCTAACTCAGGACTCTCCACTCTCCGGTGGTGGCACCAGTGGTTCCGTGGAGCGGAACTCGGAATTTAATAAAAGGGTACCTCCTGATGCCTGAGCCCATATGCTAAGGTAGATGCTGATCATGGCTTCTTCTCTTATCCAGGATATCATAGAGCGGATCGGCAGTGCTTTGCAGTCGAGACAGTACACGTGCGAGTGGATAACGGTTGGACAAGTTTGCAACGCTCTGGTTCACGGAAAGGATTTTCCTAGACATCTGCGTCACGTTCACGGCACACCCCCCACGGACAGGTCAATGTGTCGATGGATCGGCTGTAGTGAGCAACTTAAACCGCGAAGCATTGTTCGTCATGTAGAAGAGAAACACCTCGCGTATCGTTGGACCTGCCCAACTTGTAGCCAATCGTTCACTCGAAAAGCAGTCATGGAAGAACATTATGCTAGATGTGGCCTGTAATAATCAGGGAGAATTTTGATTCTTGCCATGGCACACCGAACTCTAGGATACCACGGCACTTCCACGCAAACATCTCACGCCATGTACTTAGAGACCATCGCCTGAAATGCAGGTCCAACACGACTCAGTTGTGTCTAAAGTTTAAACAACCCGACCCGTACACCACGCACTTGTAAAGTACAATCACCGCTTTGCTCGTATGCATGTCCCACGTCTTTGAAACCCAGTGCATTGCGTCGTCGATGCAGCGCAAATGGCGTCTCTTCGTCGTTGACTGTCCCATGACACGTACGCCAGGTCGGGGAACTAGTTAGTCACCAGACTAGGAACTGGCACCCGCAACGGATAATAGCTGAAGTCTGTCATGGAGCGCAGACACCAACACGAGTGGCACGGCTGTCCGTGATAATCTGATAGGCGAGATACATTTAGGTGCGCTTACCGGGCCCATCGACGACCTCGAGCCGGAAATAGAGCATGCGTGTTTATTGATGTGGATGGATGAATGTCGTGAGCCCATCGACGAGCCAACCAATACTGACCAATGCCAGAGCTTCTGAACCCAGTAATCGAAAAGTGGGCGTTGTTGCAGAATAAAATGACCCTGATATGACACGTGCACCTTGATCAAGTCGAGTCGTTTAGTGCGATGGTCGATGGTCTCGAGGTGGTCATCCAATACCGGGGCAAAAAATACAACCAAGTCGCCTCGCCTCCGACGTCTTCTGCTGAATTCGCCATACTGAAAAAGGACCTCGCCCATCTGCGCGTGCACTCCCCGTCCCAGAAGAACGTCCGTCGTGCCAAGGGTTCCTTTATCCTTCATTGGCCCACAGCAGGCATCAGCCAAAGAGGAGACGGATTGACTGTGCGTTTGCCTTTGTGCACCCTGGTTGTGCCTTGACAAGACGTCCAGGATTCCCTGTACACGCGATGGTTCAAGCTTTGTAGCGACGATCCAGAGGCACTCAAGCTTCGCGAATTTCTCTCCATGTGAGCCGTCCAATTTCACCCACTCGACCCTGGATCTCACTCGACAGCATCACTCGCATGCTCATGCCGCCAGAGAGTCCATCACATTGACCCAAGAGCGAGTCGCCCGTCTGCTCGGATAACGTATTACTGACCCTGACTCTTCAGTGGCGTCTTGATTTGTTCCACCGCCAGCACAGGACAGGCTTCCCAGAGTGCTCCGCCGGGGACGCTTTCAGATAGAATAAGTGATCCACCACCCCACCAACCGGCTGCTGCGCCCGCCAAACTGCAAACACCACCTCCCCCGAGGCGTCCACCCAGTGCCGTATGTCCATTCCTCGTCTCTTTGCCCGCTGCGCTCGTCTTATTAGATGGTATGACAGCCTAGGTCGGAGAGACAGCCACCGCATCTCAAGACACGCCTGAGCGGCATGGACTCCTCGTCGAGCCCGACACCGACACAACCGAAACCAGACGCGCCAGAAGCTCCGGCCACCGCCCAAGCCCAACCAATCCCCATTCCCGACGCCCCGAAGGCAGATCGACAGCCCGGACCATCCGCTCCGGCAGAAGCCACGACAGCGCCTCCCCAACTCGCGCAGGAGGACGACGACACACCGCCGACCCACCCTCACATGCCCCCCGCGCTCATCCCCACTTTGGAAGCGCAAACGGTCCCCCGCTCGCCGACGCGCGAGCCAGGCGAGATGACGCCACAAAAATTGCCCCATACCCCTGGGCCCGCCACGTTGGGCCCGCGCCCGAACTCGGTTCACGCGTCGCCGCCACGTCCTGCTGACGCCAGCTCTAGCTCGCCCTACCCGAAACCGTCCTCGTCGGACAACCGCGATGCAGATCGGCTCACACGGGAGCTGTGGGACACGCGTCGCCAAATGACCGCGTTGCGGGCTCGTGAACAAGTCATATTGAATGACCTGGGGAGGCTCAGTACGCGGCCCCCCAGCAGCTCTGGTGGTGAGGACCGTGTCTCGCGCGATGGTGCGTGCATCGTCCCCCTGTCCTTTACCCGTCTTGTCGTAAGTGTTGCTGAGGCGTGATTTGCACAGAGCTATTGCGATTAGAGGCCGAATTGAAGGCGGAGAAAGAGAGGAGAGTTCGCGCAGAGCGGGCACTAAGCGACGTGGAAAGGGAGTGTCGAGCGCCCTTTGTCGTCCCGGCACTGTTCCAGGCCTTCATGAATATATCCGAGCTCTCCAACTGAAGGGTCGTTGTCCATTGATTTTGTTTCATCTGGTTGTCAGTAAAGCGTTTCGATTACGAGGACGGTTTATGTGTGCTGCATTCTGATACAAAAGCATGTTACTAGTCAGACAGGTGAAACGGGTGCCTCCGACCCTGGATGCCCTGGAGTAAATATACACGAGCAGTGCCAGCGAGACGATTAAGAGAAACAGAAAGACAAGGTACAAACACACGCACGAGCTCCTAGTGTACTCTGTAGGCCACATGATGAACAAACAAACGAGAAAGCAACGTGACACTTGATCCGAGGAAAGGCCCAATATGTGTGCAGTAGGGCACACGGGCACTAAACTCTCGATCGTTTCGAATACCTGTTTATATCTGTGTCGGTGACTGTCCGCTCAATATGGTCGAACACGGAACCGAGTGCACGTGCGAGTTCTGGGGGTACAGGTCCGCTCGCAGCGAGCATCATGTCCTCGAATTTACGTTTCAGACCGTCCAGTTGTTCGGGTGAGAAATAGACCACTGATTGCTAAATCCAGACCGTGAGCAACGTATCGTCGTTGCGGGGGATCGTCTCACGTACAGGGCTGTGTCTTGGTTGCGGCAGCACCTCTTCGGCTGTAAGCGCACTCTCCACTACTCCGCGTTCCTCTTCCTCCTGCGGGGGAGGGTGTAGCCCTTGTGGGGGTGCCATGGCGCTATGGACAGCTGGATGCCCTGCGGGTGGACCGGTTTCTACAATCAAATGTGGTGGATGCTGCATGTTGGCAAATATCGGTGGTGGTGCGGGTGGTTGTGGCTGAACGGGAACAGGTACCGACACCGGTTTGGGCGTTGCCTCGAGCTTAAACTCGGAAGTATGGGGTGGTCGTCGAAAGGACGCTGGAAAGCTCGGGTGGGCTTCAGCGTGTGTCATGCGTATCCGCAAGAGGTGTTCGTTGTCATCCATGACAGTGATACGGAGCCATCCACCACAATGATAACGAGTGATCCGACTGCGTGATTTACGATCTGAGTCTTGGGTACGGGATTTAGACTGCTCGCCTTCGAGTTGGGCGCAAAAGTAGGTGACGACGGTGGACTTTCCACCACGCTTTGTCTTCTTTTGACTGGGAGGGTCGGTCTGCATGAGTTCTTAGAAGGGACAGGAAGGAATAAGACACGTACTTCCAATGATAATCCGAGGCCTCGGCGAGAAAATCTCTTATTCGATTTGAACGATTGTATAAATGTTCTCCGGCGACAAAAAACCCGGGATGTACGCTGACCATGGTATCAAAATCAAAGGGACGGTTCTTGTTCAGGGTGACGAGGTTGAGAAAGTCGTCAAAGGACATGGCGGCGGTTGCGATCTGACCTCGCCCTGATGTCTCTGCGACCAACTCCGAGGCAACCTTGCGCGCATTCTGTTTCTCCATGCAGGCTGTACAAACCTTGAGATGGCCACCGCCGTTGCGCCGAGGGGGGAATGTGTGAATGGGACCGGTATATGGACATCGGGTACACTTTTGAGCGAGGGATTGTTCGCAGTCTGTTGGGATGTTGAAGGTATGAGAGGAAGAAGGAGATGAGGAGGAGGTCGCTGGAAGAATCGAATGGTGAAGGGAAGAGACAGAGCGGGGATGAAACTTACCTTGCATGGTGGTCTCGCTCTTTCTTATCCCTCTTGGCTACTTCAAGACCTTCATCGAATCACGTGATCATGTTAGTTCTCTCATATAGGACACCGGTTGGGTCAAGAAAAGAAAAGGTTATTCACTCGGTCGCATTCTGCCATTCTGCTTAGGGTTGAATTATTTGACAGGTGTACTCAATTTCAAGCGTGCTATGGCCGTGAGCGTACCGCAGACCCAGCCCAGAGCAAGCTGCGAAGGGGGTTGTGCATATGATGTATTACAGAAATCCACCGATTCATCGTCCGAGTGTAGTATGTGTGTCAATGAACGAGCAAACGAGGATCAGAGCTATAGTGTACTCTCGGGTTGATGCCCTCACCGCAAGCGATCTAACATTCCCCAAGTTGTTTATTGAAGCTATACACGCGAATTGGAAACTTGTTTCAAACATTATTTATGTCCTAGCAGCTCATCGCATCAGCACTCAAGCGCTCATTGCGCGACATGAAGCACTCGGTACGTAAACTGTATTTTGAATATATTTGATTCTTATTGTCGCTCCAATTTTCCAGTTCTGCAAGACAATCTCCCCCGTACCATGTCATGTCCTCCAGCCATTCCATCAGAATTACTTCCACAGAACTTCCTCTATGTGGCAATCAATCTCCAAGCTATATTGTATGGTAAGCTCACCTACGTGTGATCCATAATCGTTTCACATCAGATCCGTGAATCAGGCATTGAATTGGTTCTTTATTTCAAGTCCATCCATATCCTCCTGGGCCGTAGACCGCTTCGGGGAACTGATGTATTTTTCGCAATCTTCAGCACAGTCATGCTCATTCTCGCTACGGTTTCGGTCGCCACAAGTGCGTTCTTTGGACAGGCAATGTGGTTGCTTCACCCATATTATCCTGGTGGACCAACGGCATATGGGGATGTATATTTAACAGTATGGTACAATGTCCTCGGGGTTGTGGTAACCATTGTTTTACAGCAGATGACGGATGGTCTCATGGTAAGTCATGGTTTGTGCGAGACGTGAACGTTACCCACTCCATTCTAGATATACCGTTCACGAATTGTATGGGACAGTTATTATGCCATTCTCGTACCCTGTATTCTGTGGCTGGCAACCCTTGGTAAGTATCATCTCTCCGTTGTGCACGGCTTTGCAGACCTACTATCGCTTGTCAGCTCTGGGAGCCGTGTTTTGTTGGACTTCCCACATACCTGGAAGCGATCTTTTTGTCAAATTTGAGGCTCACATTGCATTGGGGTATTACAGCATCTCAATGTTCTTGAACTTCATGTTGACCTGCTCAATATGTACTCGACTGGTATTACATGCGAGAACAGTGAAAAAGCACCTCGGGACCGAATTCGCTTCTCCATACTTGGCTATTATTACTCTTCTCGTCGAGTCAGCTCTCCCAGTTACGCTTGGTGGTATTTGTTTCGTGATTTCGTTTGGGGTAGGGAGTCCAGTGAGAATCATCTTCTCGCGTATATACACGCTACTAATGGTACGTCTGTTTTGTTTTATGAAGCTACGAATGATACTGACTAGTCACTCAGGCTCTTTCACAACAAATGTTGATCTTGCATGTCGCAGAAGGGAAGGCGTGGCATTTTGACACGTCCAGACCGCCAGGATCGATAGTCAGATTTTGTCCGGATTCACTGGCCACAGACCCAATTTGTACTAACGAGAGCGAAATGATTACCCCTCAAACTGCGAGGGTAACTCGGGTCATACCGACTCTTGTTTGATTGCAAGTGGGCCTTGAGTATTCTTCCCCTTCTCTCTGTTAGGCACTTCGTGAATTTTGCGTTGTGGTGTTATACATATAACACAGATTATATTACCTACTATGTGTTGACAGAGCCATCGTTACATTACTCTAAGCTCTCAAGTGAAGCTCAAAGTCTGATTGGCGCTCAACACGACCGAAAAAATAATTACCTGGATATGTCGACAACAAATACACTGGGCAAACGCAAGTCGAGGGACGACGAAGCAGACGGGGACCATCGCCACGGGTGGGTACTTCCGCCTGTCCAATAACGCAGTTCTCATTTGGGATCACAAAGCTCTACCCTCTTCGTCTCGAACCTCCCCTACGATGCGACATCCACCGATCTCAAGACCGCTTTTTCTGACCTCGCGCCTGTACGATCCGCATTCGTCGTCCTTGAGCATGGGTCCGGTGTCTCAAAGGGCGTCGGATATGTCTCGTATTCTACAAAGGAAGACGCTCAGGCCGCATTCGAGTCGATCACCGCGAATGGCATGACTATCAATGGGAGGAATTTACGAGTACAATGGGCCGAGGGTAAAGTAATTAATACTTCTATTGCGCCGCCTGCTCTTTCTGCACCCCTCACCGTTTCCTCAGCTAAAAAACAAAACAAAGGGCCAGCCGAAGCCCGAGGGTATAAAAAGAGAAAAAGAGACCCCTGCGCCGAGGGTAGCGCTAAAGACTAAAGACCCACTCGCTATTCGAACCATCGTCGTGTCTGGTTTGCCATCCTCCATCAACCAAAAGGTGTTATGGAAAAAGCTCCGCAAGTTTGATGGCGCAGAGAGTGTCGAATGGCCCGCAAAGACGGTTGAAGGCGATGATCCATCAACAGGCAAGTCTTATGTTCCCTGGATCGTTTCAGGACGCTAACGAGTCACGCCCAGCAAACGTGTTGTTCTCATCATCTAGCCTTGCACAAGACGCAGTCGGCAAGCTACATGCTCACGTCTTCAAGGGAAGCCTGCTTTCGGCTACGCTCAAGAAACGCCTCGAGGGTCTCGCCAAAACCACTGTCAAAAGTAATTTTGTGTCCTTTTTTTTCGCGTTTCATCTCACCGCGCCTGTAGGAACGCCTTCAGCAGCTACACCTAGCCGCGCCACTCGCCTGATCGTTCGCAATCTTCCTTTTGACGTTACCGAACAGGATTTGCGTGCCATCTTTCTCCCACACGGCCCCATTTACTCGATCCATATTCCTTTGGCGGAAGCTCATGATGCCAAGACCGATGACGATGCGGAAGCAAAAGGGTCCTCCAGAACGGCCCGAACCAAGGGGTTCGCGTTCGTTTGGATGTTGAGCAAGAAGGATGCGGAATCCGCGTTGGAGAAATGCAATGGTATGGAAGTCGCGGCTGGGATGGCCAGCAACATGGTGGCAGATAAGCAAAAACGAAAGAAACAACGTCGGGAAGAGAAGAAGCATCAAGGTGTTAAGACGGAACAAGAAGAAATGCTAGAGGAGTCCAAGGAAACTGAGAGGGGAGGAGTAGAACGTGTGATCGCGGTGGACTGGGCACTCAGCAAGGAGAGGTGGGAGAAAGAAAAAGAAAAGCTTGGGGAGGTGGTCGATGAAGTGGAAGACGACGCGGAAATGGCTGACGCAGAGAGCGAGGCAAGCACGAACGAGGACGGTGGATCCGACAGCGAGAATGGGCAGCTCAGTATCCTTGGAGAGGGTTCAGGGGACGAAGACAACGAGGACGAGGATGACGATGATAGCGGAGATGAGAGCCTCGAGCCTGGTGTCGACGATGACTTGTCTAAAAGGCCACAACTGCCACATACCGATACCGGGAACACGCTCTTTATTCGAAATGTTCCATTCAATGCTACGGAAGATGAAATACGAGCTTTGTAGGTTCTCTTCATCCTCGTCTACGTAGTCTATCTTGCTAATAAGGTAGATTCCGGGCATTTGGCCCACTTCGATATGTCCGCCTCACTATCGATCCTGAAACCGAACGTCCGCGGGGAACTGGATTCGCGTGCTTTTGGAGAAAGGAAGACGCAGACAGCGCCATTCATCAGAGCGAAATGTTGCGCGTAGAGACCATGGGCACTCAAACACAGGTAAGCCATAATTCTCTAGTTTTCAAATATGGCCGGTTCACAAAAAGCTACAGCCTCTCAAAAACCCATTTTCCCTCCCTTCTCTCCTTACCCCTGATCCGTCAGCTAGCGTGGCAAAAAATCTAGTCCTTCATGGTCGGACGCTTGACGTCGTCCGTGCAGTCACACGTGAACAAGCCATTAAGTTGAAAGAAGACGGCGAGAAAAGTCGAGAAAAGGCAGACAAACGAAATCTTTATCTGTTGCGCGAAGGAGGTTTGTTATCCTTCCAGGTGGATGAATAATGCTGACCGGATGTCCCCAGTGATTCTTCCTAATAGTCCCGCAGCCGGGACAATTCCCCAGGTCGAGCTCGAGAAGCGCACAAACTCGTTTAACGCCCGGCGAGCGATGCTCCGTAGCAACCCTTCTCTGTACGTTTCCAGAACGCGACTCAGCATACGCCAAATACCGTTATATGTTACCGAACGCGTCCTTAAACGACTCGCGACGCACAGCGTTCGGGAATTCAACGCGGAAGCTAAAAAAGGTATCCGAGAGGGTCTCAGTCCTGATGAACTTGCCGAGCCTGCCCTGCCCGACGACCAAAACAGCAAAGTCGTCAAGGAAGAACAGGATACCACATCAACGAAACGCACGACCAAGGCGGTGCGCCTGACGAGTGTCAAGCAAGCAAAGATTGTGCGTCAGTCCGACCGCGTCGACCCTGTCACTGGGAAGGGTCGGAGTCGTGGTTATGGCTTTATCGAAATGCATACCCATGCCGACGCACTGCGCGTACTGCGATGGGCCAACAACAATTCCGATGTTAGCCTACTCTTTGATGAATGGTGGAAGGAGGAGCTCGCAGAGCTTGTCAAACAAGAAAAGGCAAGAGAAAGCCCAGATGAGACCCGGATGAAACGGATGATGGACGAGATAGAAGCTCCGGCGAGGCCCTCCAAGGGAACATTGATTGTGGAGTTTTCAATCGAGAATATTCAAGTCGTGCGACGCAGAACGGTACACAAAGAGAAACAGGTAAGAGCTTCATTTCTCCTCTTCTTTCGACGAGTACAGGGTCATCTGACGCACACACGTAGACCCAGTCTCATCGAATGCATAAACCCGGCCCAGATAGTAAAGAACCACCGTCCAAAAAACGCCGGATATCATCTGATTCAAGCAAACCCATTGAGCCCGTGCGGGTCAAGGAAGAGTCTGTAAAACCCAGGAAGATAGTCGGTTCGGTGATTGGCCGGAAAAGGCGTGCACGCAAGGCAGCTAAGAGCACTCGGTAGTGTGTACTATCGGTTGCGTCCTGTACCCTCGATTCGTCCATACAGGACGCAAGGAGGGATCACAGCACTGATGCGTGCCTCGTCAGGGAATGTATTTCTACTTCAGTTACTTCCCTCATTCGGGTTCCCACACATTCCAGCCCTGGATGTCAATTGTTAGGTTCATCGGTCCCAATGCCTCATTTAATCTGAGACCATTCAATGAAACGCAACCCTTCACTTCAAGTTCCTATCAAAATTGTCGGTGCGCTACAAGGTACATCATGGTGCCCACTATACATCACAACTACCATGCATAGTTGCTAGATACATATTCTATTTACATTGTGATGGGTATTGTTTGGATTCCTATGCCCAGCCTACCTAGCCTCATCCATTTCAGACCGCGTTGTCGCTGCTTTCCCGACTCCACCCCTGAGTTCCCCCCTCGGAGTCTTTGGACACGGACTGTGACACGGCAGTGTCTCGCTGGGGAGAGAATATCACCGTCGAATGTGGTCGCCTCATCACCGTATCCCTTTTCCACGCCGCTCCCGTTGCCACGCGTAAGATCAACATCTGCGGCGATACGCACTACAAAACGCACCAACGTCATTCATTGAAAAATTATCGGGGCCCGGGAACGTACCATCATCAACGCATACACATACGCAAACGCACCCATCGTCTGACTCCCGGTCGCGAGGGATGCGACCCAAGCGATGCCAGAAAGGGTGTACGGAAGCACAGACTCTACGATCAGCACAGCGACCGCCAAATACGGTGACGCATACTCGCGAGGGAGGTGTTTCCTCACCGTTCTGGCATGCCACAAGACACGAAAACAGATCGCGCACGTCACCATGGCGGTCAGGAACACCGATGTACTGAAGTATGCCATACCAATCCGAACGACGTCTTCACGGTAGTAGAATCCCCCCGAAGCGGTCGAGTTCCAACTCATCCTGACTCCGAGAGCTGGGTATCGTCAGCGTCTGATCGTGGGGGATAGAGGAGATTGATCCGTACCGAGGGTAGCAACCCATAGGATTGAGGGTATTATGATGACGCGATAGCTATCCCATACCGCCCAACAGCGATAGATCTTGAACCCGGGAAAGGATAAACGACCGCTGCCTCAATCGTATTTATGTTCTTACCATCAAGGCATCCGTCATGAGCTGAAGCACGACGAGTGATGACAATCCCAATTCCATGTACCACACCGTGATATTGGTTCCCCAGAACGCGTTCGGACCACCCGGAAAATCGGCATTTATCACCCACATTTGTTGGCAGAATATCACATGCGCGGACACCCAGATGGTGGTCAGCAGTAGCATTGCACTGCTAAAGATCGCGTAAAGCAAGTCGGATTTTCTGCGTGCTCCACGGTGGTCGAGTAGTGTACGCATGGTCTGAAAGTACAGCACTAGCTCGATGCCTGCGGGGAGCAGGTACACAGGCGGGTAAGCTCGAATGCATATGCAACCGAATAAGCCGCCGAACGTACCGTACAGGATGCTCTCCAGGTTGAGCCCGACGTAGACCGAGTTTTGGAATAACGTTCCACCGCCTGAGATCGCAGGCATCCTCGAGAGAAATTAGTCGACGCCTTGCTCGAGCAGCATGGAAATCGCAATCAACTCATGCATATATAGGCCAATCCGACCGGTTGACAAAATCAATTATGATTCTTGTGCAGGATCGTTCCATTTACGGAGCGCACAGCATTGAGGGTCGGATGCTAGTACTCAAGGGTCTTGGACTAGGATTGGCCGACAAGTGAAGCCCTTTCAGTGAGACTGTGAAATGCATGGCCTAGAGTATTGGGTTCATCATCTTACGGTGTCAAGTGTGAAACAGTTCACTGAAAGACGTGAAAAGGCAGAGACGTTCGTGTCCATGCACTGATAGCTCGGCATTTGCATCGGCCGAGGAGCGCACGGCACAAATACCGAACGCTGAAGTAAGGGGTTGTACAAGCGCAACTTTGTCTCGCTAAAAGAAATTACTAAAAAAGCCTTAGCTCAGGGTCCTTAGAACAGGTCAGACAGCAACTCGGTTGTCCAGACATCGACCAAGTGCATGCAAGCGGTCCACGAAAATGGTATGATTATATCGTATCATTGAAGCTCGTTGACGACGGTGGGGAGAAAGAAACAGGATCAATAGCGCGTGCTTGGCTTTTTTCTTGCTGAGGTTATACGGTCGACCTGTGGGAAATTCGTCCTTGCACGGTATTATCCGATTAGAGCGGCGCGGAGCATTTCGCGGAAGAAATCCCCGACAGGGTGAAGATGCTCCAACATTCCGTTTGGAGTCGACTGTATTGATACTTTTGACGTCATGATAGATGGGTGGGACCAGGTCCGGCCGTACAACACCACGGATCCACGGGCACTGCCCGCGACGATATCATATCAGATTCTTAGGACACGTCTGATCGTAATTTTAATTAAGACAGTTATCAGTAAGTATAGAAGCAATTGTTGACTGTTCGCTAAACGATGTTGCGCCCGTTCATCCAACCTGAGAGTGAACTTGGTGATCGTGCCTGTCTCGCGATACGACCGTGGGGGCATTTCAGGCCCCGCTGAGCAGATACAGTAGTATGTCCCGGGGCAGGTTGTCGAGCACTTCATTAGTGGTCCGTCCGGCTTTGGGATGATCCGGTCGGCAACACCTGTGGTGGTTTCAGGGCTCGAGCCCTACTATGCACACGTCACCAGAGAAAACTTCCGCAGGAAGTTGCAGCAATCAGGTTACTACATAGTTGGGGTTTTCAGACATGTGGTAAACGTGATGTAGAAGGTAAGGCGATGCCAGTAAGCATAAACGGTTGTCTCTAACATTCGACTTGGTACTGGCCGGTTCATCGAATGGACGGATACCGACACATTCAAGGGAAGAGTCCCGACCGAGTGGAGTTCGGGGTTAGCGTGATGCACCAACGAAAAGAAGCCAAGTCTCGGCGCTTGCGATCTAGGATGTGTCATCGCCACCAAGTGGTATGGAACAATATTTTCATATCATACGGTACGATTTATGTATTCCTTCAGTCGACAACACTTAGTCCATCACAGCTGGGGGAACTGACGGGCTGGAGCTCGGTTATCTTGGGCAGATTTTACACCCATGAAGAAGCTGTCATATCCGCTGACAGCGATGGTAATGTGCGCGATGGTTTCTGCGTAATACAGCATGCAGCTGCCTGAAGG
>JBBPJT010000066.1:0-68217 GCA_038088895.1 Xerocomus potaroensis | reverse complement strand
GACGAGCGGGGGAAGATGGCGGGGAGGGGGGGGGGGGGGGCAGGGGGAGGGGGAGGGGGGGGGGGAGGGGGGGGGGGGGGGGAGGGTGTGGGAGGAGGGGGGATTATTATATCGTCCAGAGGGAGGAGAGGAGGAGGAGGATTATAAGGACGGCGACCAATCAAAGTTCCGAGGGGACGGTGAGTCGACCGATCTCCGACAGAGGATTTGCCTGCTATGCTATCTTCGCGGGTCGAGGAGAGGTCAATAATTGAAAGGTGGATTGGATGTGTTATTTATTTTATTTATTTTTATATACAACAAAACAATATATATATTTTCTTCCGACGGTCGGGTCATTTGCGTAAGATGGATCACGGCGTGGTTTATTTCCGTAATGGCGCCTGTGTTGATCTTTTTCCGTTTTCGTACTCACTTGTCCATTTTTGACACCTGTCGTCTTCTGACCTTATCCGCCGATCTTCTCGTCCAATCGACCGTCGAGGGCAAATCACATTCCCAATTCGGTCGCTCCGTGGACATAAACGCAACCTCTTTTCTGGGGGTGGGATTCGCCCCCACCCACGAGGCTGATACGACCACCCACAGCGCCGCACTGCACGGACCCATCACGACCTGCGGATTTGCGCTTGCCCCGTCATTTATGGTTACACCCGTGAGAAAGGGAATCCCAGATCAAGATCGACGCGGAGAACAGACGATCAAACCGACTCTTTCGATTGTCGTCAACCACCGGCCCCCATCATCGCGAGACAGTGCCATGACAGGCTGTGAACCCGCCCAAACACGTGTCCCCTTTTGCACACGGATTGTCGGCCTATCTTTGCCTTTTTAGGTATAGCTCGGTCTTACTTCTAGTCACCGACCATATACTGACAAATAAAATTTAATTTAAAAATTTAAATAAAAAAATACATACGGTACAGCAAAGCAGGCATGGCATTTTACATACCCCATGCCCGCTCAACGTCGATCTCACGTGGACCTTCATGACCGACCCCGACCCCGCTCGATGACAATCGCCCTCCATCGCCTTCCTGCCGTGCAGATTGTTCAGCATCGTCGGGCGGCAACGCAATCCGGCCCGCTCGATACGCGAACCAGTCATACACCACCATCGATATCAACGCCACCGGATGCAACACCGTAAACAACACCTCCGGAACCTATACCAGCAACTGGTGAGTGACGACCAGAACAGGCATCGCAGACCCACAAGCACGGGCATCGGTTTTGGCGATGCAGTCCATATGCTAATGCAAATCCAGGTGGCCGCGATTGCCCAGATAACGTCTCGCCGCAAGACTATGACGATGAGACTGAGCAAATTCGTCGACATCACCACCGCAAAACCCTGCCAAGCATAGCGAACATAATCTTGCGGATGATCTGGGCCGTACGAAAGACCGAGCGTGATGCTACGCCCACCCTTAGTATAGGAGCAGCGGAAGAAATGAGGACGAGGACGCACAAGAGTGAATAGGGGAATAGGAGTGAAAGTGGGAGAACCATAAAGAACCGGAGGGGTGCGTGGATCAACGCCATGTCAAACGGACGGTCGTATGTCGGCGCATAATGGGCTAGGAGGGCAACGTTTGAATAGACGAGCAAGAGAAGGAGAATGCCGAGCAGGATGGTCGAGAACAAAAACATGCGCAAGACCTGACCACACTCAGAAACGCACGCGCATACACTCGAGACGCTTACCCATGCGATGGCCCATAGTGCCATGGCCCAATTCGCAAGCACCAAGGAGAAGCCGACCGTGTTGACGAGCGCCTTCTGCAATGCGCTGGTGGTCAAAATGAACAAAGAAAGGATAAAACCGTACCTTTGTGTCTGTGTTCTTGGCGAAAACGAGCAAGAGACAGTAGCCGAGCTGGAAGAGATAGATGAGGATGACATAGATGGAGAGCCACCCCGGGTGTGGTGAGATTGGCGCTGGGTAGAGTGTGATGATGCCAGCTGCCACGGGAAGTCAGGGCGAGCACGGACAGAGCATCAACTCGACATACCAATCGATGGTCTAACAAAAGCGAAGCAGACGAGCACGCTGGCGATGTTCATCAAGAGCGACAAAGGGGTCAACACTTGGAGGCTACATAAAACTGTACAGTCAATTGAAGCGCAAGAGAGAGAAGAACGCGTTACCGAACGAGCGCAAGAAAGTCTTGTACGGCTGGATTCGACATGTCGACGGGCAATTCCATCTCCACCATCATCTTGTTGCATGGACGAGTGATGATGATGTCATCACATCACATACATACACCCTCCAGAGGGGGACCCAAACAATCGTAAATATTCACATACAAATGACCACCAAGGTGCCCACTGCGCTGCACGCTGAGCTCGAAGAATACACGAGCTTGGTGCGCGCCCTCCGCACGGCTCGCACGCTCGACATCACCGCCCACCTTCTACAGGCTACAGAGAACGACGGCTGGACACAATGGCCGCTCATCGACTGCCCTGTTCCAGAGTGGTCGCTCGCGGACGAGATCGTCCATCTCGGCCAGTCCGTTCTCCACCAGCGCCGCCCTACACGTGACAATCCACGTGACGACGACGGCGCCCTCGACCTCGAGTCGGACTCGGATCTCGATAGTCTGCCCTCGTCCGCGGCGAACCCGCTCGTCCTCCACACCGGCGCCGTTCTCGTGCATATCCTGAACCTCTTGGCAGATCAAAGGCCCTCGGCTCCGGGGAGCATGCAGAACAGGCTTTGGCCGATGAACTGGGAGGACGTCATCAGTCTCCTCGCCGTCAGCGGCGTCGTGCACCCGACGTACGTCCCATTAGCTACACCGCCCCCGTCCGTTCTCATCTCGATATGCAGCGTCATCGCGCGTACGCAACGCCGTTTGGAGCGTATATACGGTCCTTCGTCTACAAGCGGTAAGCGAGATCACCTGTCCCGCACATTTCGCATTCATTTGACTCCATTGCTACACAGCCTTGACGAGGCTGACGGTGGGCACCGCCGCCAAAACGCGATTCACCACGTTGTGCGGACGCGAGGATCCGTTGTTTGCGCCTCCTATCCTCCACCCCCGGACGTGTCGGAAGGAGAACGAGGGTGAGCAGCGTCTCCATTCTTTGCCGCGTCGCACGCTCCTGAACACGAGGCGTGTAGAGACGCTGCGGAGGCGGCAGTCGACGCGTCACCGGTTCAAGACGCCAGCAGTTGTAGACACGGACACGGACACGGCCCCGGGCACATGATAGCTTTTCTGACAAAACATCACTTATCCATCCTGCCATTCGCGGCAGTTTTTTCTCATATTCTGTCATTATCGTCGATCGAGTGCGATCGGTCTGACGTGATTGGGTGGTCGCTACCTTTGTTCCAGTGACAGCCGAATGGTGCCCACAGCAGACGGCGAGCGTCTGTGCTCTTTGGAGATGTCTTGGATGCACTGCTTGATCATGACAACCTTGCGCGCGCCACTCGGGTGCTATTTCTGGATGTATTGACAAACTCACGGCACCCCGACCCTACAAAGGAGCTGTCTGACTCGGCATGTTCAGTGCATAGATGTGCCATGGGGAAGGATCACATGGGTCTGTTTCTTGGTCGCACACGATCTCACGCGTTGTCATGAATGGGATTTACGTTGTTGGAGGGAGACTGCGTGTGCGTCGCCATCGTCGTGTCCAAGGGGTACAGTGCGACACCACGGACCTACATGTGGACTGCCTCCACGTCCGGTTGTGGGTTGATCCGCATTCCTCAAGGTACGCCCGTAAGGCCTAATTGAACTTTTTTTCCACAAAAGACTTGAAGGCATTTTTAAGCGCCACACCGTCCCTGTAACGTACCCTGACAGGTGGGCGATTGAAGTACAATACAGTGATCTGTTTCATTCCCATGTATAAACGACCTGTTGGGGTGATGAAGCGGCTTTTGCTGCGGGTGGTTGTCGTGGTCGAATGTAGCGTGATCGCGCCGTTTTGTATGAATGTTCGGTTGGTAACTCGGATCTTTGCACTTCGATCCGTGGCCCTTTTCTTTTGTGTAAGCGGGCTATGTATCCCAAAGACCTGTGTTGCATCCTTTTAATCGTGTTCACTGGCGGTTTTTTTTTTGATGGGGAACCAGGAATGGTTCCCTGAACGAGTCTGTCCCTGGTAATTAAAAAAAAGTGTGCTATATACACAGGCCGAAGCAATTTCCAGGGGTATCTCTGACATATCTTACTCTTGGCTGGGCCGAGGCCGAGCAGTATGATCATGAATGTATTTGCCGATTCTGTAAGGGCTCATCGGCTATCAGCCCTCTCTCTCTCTCTCGGGGAAGAAAAAACCTCATAAAGGCTCAGGGCTGTCCGCGAACGAAAACGAACAAAAAGGTAGGGTCGACGCGCGCACGAAAAAAGGAATCTCCATCATGATGCATGATGCGCGTCGTCGTGGATGTCCCCGTGAACTATATGCCAAACAAGTAAAAAAAAAAAAAGACGCCTACGCCTAGGGAGAGAAAGAGACAGCGAGGGCGATGCACAAAGTGACGACGACAGGGGATTTGTGGTTGCCGGCCCGTCCGTATGTGTGAAGTGACTGTGAAGGAATTTTTTTTCCCAAGCTTTTTGGTCTTGGTCTTTTTTTTTTTTTTTTTGATTCGCGTCATCTGGATTACTCTCGGATGCGCGTCGCGAGCCGATCCTAGCGCAGCGGCAGCGGGTCTTTTTTCTCTTTTCGGATTTGGATGTTTGTTCTGGGTTGACAGCACTGACACTGCTTGTTTCGCTCTTTTTTTTTTGAATGGTGGACAGCGATGCGTTGGCGCCAGGAAATGCGGTACGGTCTCGCAAAAAAAAAAAAAAAGAGGCCACGATGGGATCTTCAGGACAGCAGGACGACTTTTTCGAGGAGCTATTCTAAAGAAAACAAAGAGGACCCTTGGGGAGAACGAAAAGAGAGAGAGAGAGGATCAGGCCAGTTCTCTTGTCTTTACACCCCTGGCACCCCCACCTTTGGTCTCCATTTCAAAACCCTTGTTTCCATCCGAATGCTAGAGCGCCCCAACTGCCACATCAAATCAGCCACTTTATCCATCGTATCGACGATGGGGCCGGCGTACCTGTACCCCTTGCCCAGATCGGCCACCCATCCTCTCGCACTGGGCCCCTTTTTTCTGCTTTCGTCGTCACGCCTGTGCCTTGGGGGGGCCGGCTGGACTGGTGACGTGGACGAAGACCTACCTAACCCTGGCCATTTTTTTCAATACCCATGTCGCCGATCCATGTCATCGACATAAAACACGTAGCCGATCTGTGGCACCTCGCACTCGTATCCTCTCCCCCCCTTCCCACCTCCCTCGTTGCCGATCCATGTCATCGAGATGACTACACGCTGCGGGTGGTGGCCGTCCGAGGCACGCGCTCCGTCTACGCAGAACAAGCCTCGTCGTGTTGGCGTGTAAGATGACGAATGGATGCGGACAAATGGGAACTCGCTCTCTGTCTTTTTTTTTTTCAGATGGCCTGTCGAGATGTCCGAACATGGGAATGTGCTGGACGACATCAGTGGCTCTGCGTTATGCAAGCGCCGTTGGACGTTGCGGGGCAGGCGGCGTTGTGCCATCGTATTGACAGGTACCCGTTCCCCTGTTCGCAAACACGACTACGAAAGCCCTCTTTCACCCGACATGTACCCAAGTCGATCTATCTCGATTGGTTTCATCGACTCGACGCAAAAAAAAGAGCAACGCCGTGCGGACCGATCGTCCGCGCTATGCGGTGGAGTTTACCCTGACACCTGACCAAAAAACTGCGGCAGTTCTGGAAACTTGAACGCGCATCTCATCACCCTCTCGCGACCGCGCCGCATATCCGGACAGTACGAGTCCCCGTCACTACCAGCGCAACCCTTCTCTATTCATACGCATCGGCCAATCAGGACGGTCCATCTGGCAATGCGGAGGTATTATTGTCGATTGTCTTTAACCGACCCTTGTCGTGGCTGCCGATCTTATAGCAATGTGTTGGCAGCGTCGTTTTTGGTTTGACAGGCGCGGAATGACAGACTGGGCCATGGTTGTGTCCGACCCATCACACCATCACTCTTTTACTCTTTTGTATTGTCAGGGATGATCCTACGCTCGATTCTTCAACATGTCTGGTACCAAGCAAGTCCTGATATGTATTTTTGTTTGTTGCAATTTAGAGTAGATAAACAGAGAAACTTTATAATCAAAAAGTTTCCATTACACATGGAAGAAAGCTCAATGCCAACAAGATGTCCAAGACTCTCCAAACAAACAGGTATCAGTGTCATGTTGAATGACACATTGGGGAGAAATAACAAGGGAATGAACAGGAAGACAAAGTAAATGCCTGTTCCAGGGTGTAATCCAATAAAAGAGAGTATCATTCAGAGATTGAACCCAGCCATTATCCAACACCATATCACCAGCAGACAACAGTTTTTGCACCTTCCATACCTTGATACACATTTCTTCTGATCCAGAGACAATATACCCTCCATTGTCACCTGAGAATGCAATAGAGTTGACCCAACCTGTGTGCCCATGGAATGGACCTGCTATGGCTTTACCAGTGTGGATGTCCCAGATTTGGATAGTGGTGTCATATGATCCAGAAACAATGAGCCTGCCATCTGGAGAGCAGGCAACTGAGGTGACAATATCTGTATGTCCCTGGAGTGGTTCTCCAACAGAGTCTCCAGTAGATGCATTCCAAATCCTAACAGTCTTGTCCTCTGACCCAGAGACAACATATCTGCCATCAGAAGCATAGGCAATAGAAGTGATCCAACTTGAATGCTCTTGTGTTGAATTTGCCAAGGTATCTCCAGTAGTTGGTTCCCAGATTCTAATGGTATTATTTTGAGAATTGGAGGCAATGTAATTGCCATTTGGGGAATAGACAATAGAGTTGCTTGACTCTACTTGAAATGGGCCTGCTGTAGTTTTGCCAGTGTTTGCATCCCAAATTCTAGCAGTATCATCTCTTGAGCTAGAAGCAATGTAGTGGCCATCAGGAGAGTAGGCAACTGAGATAACCTGAGCTATATGTCCTTGAAGTGGACCTGCTATAGCCTGACCTGTGGTTATATCCCAGACCATGATGGTGTTATCACCTGAGCCAGAAACAATATGCCTGTTATTGGGGGAGCAGGCTACAGAGCAAACCCAGCTTGTATGCCCTTGAAATGGACCTGCTATGCTTTGACCTGTCATGATATCCCAAACTCTGACACTCCAATCTGATGAGCCAGAGACAATGTATTTCCCATTGGGAGAGCATGCTATAGAGGTAATCCTTCCTGTATGTCCATGGGATGGACTGGCCACAGTTTCACCAATAGTTGTATTCCAGACTCTAATGGTGTCATCTGCTGAGCCAGAGGCAATATACTTGCCATCAGGGGAATAGGCCACAGAGAAAACCCAGTTTATATGCCCTTTGAATGGACCTGCTACCCTTTGACCAGTGACTGCATCCCAAACTCCAATAGTGGTATCAGCTGATCCAGAGACAATATGTCTCCCATCAGGTGAATAGGCAACAGAGGCAATAGAATATAGATGCTTCTCAAGGAGGTTTGCCACTGTTTGACCAGTTGCTACATCCCAGACTTTGATTGTCTTGTCCTCAGAGCCAGAAACCAGATGCTTTCCATTAGGAGAGTAGGCAATGGACATCACAGATCCTGTATGTCCTTGAAATGGGTCTACCACAGTCTTGCCAGTGATTGCATCCCAGATTCTGACAGTGTTGTCATTTGAGCCAGAAGCAATACACTTGCCATCAGGAGAATAGACAACAGTGTTGATTTGATGAGTATGTTCCTGGAATGGGCCAGCTATAGCTTGACCAGAAGCTACATCCCAAACCATGATAGACTTATCCCAAGAACCAGAGACAATATGTTTCCCATCAGGAGAGTAGGCAACAGAGCTGACAGCATATGTGTGTCCTTGAAATGGGCCTGCCACAGTTTGTCCGGTGACAGCATCCCAAACTCGGATTGTCTGGTCGTCAGAGCCGGAGGCAATATATTTGCCATTGGGGGAATAGGCAACAGAGTTAACGTCCTTTGAGTGCCCTTGAAATGGACCCGCTACAGTTTGGCCATTGGTGGTATCCCAAACGCGAATGGTCTTGTCCCATGAGCCAGAGGCGATATACTTGCCATCGGGTGAATAGGCAACAGACGTAATACCACTTGTGTGGCCTTCCAGGTTATGGATCTCTGCTGGCCATGTAGCTGGATTCCCGGAAGTGATGGACACATGGTTTCGAAGATGGCCATCCCACAACTGGCATAGCGGGGAACTGGAAGGTGTCTGGGGCATTGCTGACAGATACAAATGAGGGGTAGACACGCGAAGGACTGGGGAAAACACTTGAATGAAGCGGGATGTTTCTGATGCTAACACGGCAATCTCTTGGTCCTGCGATCCGTTTTTTTACGTTAGTTAACCGATACGTTCAGGTATCGTAGAGTTCGACGACTCACCTTGGCCCAAATGCTTAGGATAGTACAAGCTTTTTGGGAAGAAAGGATGGGAGATAATGACGTAGAAAAGGAGAGGAGGCTGATGGTTTCGAGCCAGAACGGAAAGAAGTCCTTGAAGAAGCAGGTCACTTCGTTCAATAGTTCAGGACTACACTCGGCGTATTGCAGGTGCTCCATCCAGCATCGGCACGAGTAGGAAAGGTGGGGGGGGATGGCCATGTTCACCCGATGGGCAAGGTTGGGGACGGCCGAGTTACGCAGCCGGGGGTCCTTGAGGTCACAGATGTTGAACCTGAGCATGTTGCGCATACACGCCAGCATTGCTCGTCCTAACGACAAGGAATGACGAGATAGGGCGCCGACATGGAAGGTCGAACTACGAGTCTCGTCGAGCAAGAAATCGCGGAACGAAGTATGAAGAGGGCGGATGGGCTTCGCTTCGTCGAGCACCCCTTCTAGTAGCGATCCCATTGGTTTGATAATATATGGTACATCGAAGTCTTCGTTTGAGCCGAGAAGGGCAGAAAGGCAAGTTAGAGACAATGGCTCCTGAAGCGCAAGTACAACAACCATCACATCTCGGAAGGATTGTTGAATATCGTCCGATGTAAATAGCTGAACAAGTATCGTCGTGTACAGTTCGTCTAGGGGCCGAAGGGATGCGTCGCCGCGTTGCAAAAGTAAATTGAGTCGCTTGCGAGGGTTAGCCCCAACAGCTTGGATGAATTTGCACGCGGTGGAAGCCCATTGAAAGAGACGTTGTGAGCGGGCGACCAGTAATCGGCACCACTCCCCATCCGGCCATGACGATTCAAGCTCGCGATACCGATCAAGGGAATGATGGATGAACTTCTCGATGTCTCTGTCAACGATCTCCTCGGGTATATTGCTCATTTGTTTATGAACCAAGTTGGAGACAGATGAGAGTTCGTCAAGGATGTCACTCTCTGGGCGAGCTGTGATGAGGAAGCGAAGGTTGGTCGGCAGGGCATCATCAGCGATCTGCTTGATGGCTTGTAGTAGGTGTTGTCGATTGTCTCGATCGCCGCTTTCATCAAGAGCATCGATGATGATCACTAACGGTCCGATAGCGTCAAGGCGCTTGCTAGGTTTGATGATGAACTGCTCCAGCTGCTCCAAGGGGGATGTTGACGTGCGTAGTGCTTGGTTGTCCTTCACGATCTCTAAAAGGGTAGACTTGTACGGCTTGTCGTGATCGCAGAGGTCGCGTGCGATAGTGGTGAAAAGGTTTTGGGGATTCCGCCTCGCAACATCTGCACTTGAGAAGCAATAGGACGAGCCAAGCCTCTTTTGCCCATCATATAGTCGAGCGATCGAGTGGGCTACTGCAGACTTGCCCGATCCAGCGACCCCGGTGAGGAGACATACGCAAGGGGCATGCTCAGCGGGGTCGTTTAGAATGTCGCAGAGCTCTTGTATCAGCAACTCGCGCGTTCCCGGAAGACAGCCTTTCTCTCGCAGATATCTAACGCCGACAGCGCGTGGCAAATCGTTTAGGACAATAGTTTCCTCTGGGTTGAACGGTTATGAAGGCCGGAGCGCAGTCCATATGGTTTGCACCTACCGATGTCATTCACCACATTCATCATTCGAACGACAGTGATTTCCGTCTGGACTGCAACACCTTCCAAAAATTTGGTTTTGAGTCCTTGTAATTTGTTCTCGTAGCCCGTAATCTTTGATTCGATGTCAGCGATCGTATATTTCGCAGTCCGGATCCCTAGACGAGAGATCAGTCGTAGAAATTACAAAGCCAGAGGCGACCGACAAAAGCTGGTCTGTTTTGTATAGTCGGTGATAAAATAACCGCACTCCGTCACCTGTTGGAGCAGAAGGATAATCGTCTTCTCATGCACCTTGATTTTCTTCAACACATCGGCATCCTCAGTGAACGAAAAGGTGTCGCTCATCGTGCCTGCTAGACGGATGATATGATCGTCGCGATTCTTCTGGCTTAAGAGCACCTGTACAGATCATCTTTCGTGATCAGCAATAGCTCAGATAGCGAACGATGGCTATACCTTGTTAGCAGCAGATAAGACGGACCAAGCGAGGGATGTATATGGATGAATCTACTTTGGATTAAGCTAGTGAGTGACTCGAGGAGAAGAAGACCAAATACCGCAGCAATGTCGGTCACAATCTTATTAAACAGATCCAGCCTGTTTAACAGGATGCCCCAGGTTTTCTGGAATGATTGCACCTCTGTGACGATATTTGTGCCAGTATCGACCACTGAGCCTAAGAGACCAACAACTGCGGGTCCGGAACCAAGTGGGCCTGCGGCTTCTGTTGCCTGTTTGACGACATTGACAGCCTGGAGCTCATCCGCATTGACCCCTTCGCGTTGCTGAATAGCGATCATCAACTTGATAGTATTTCCAGTGAGACTGGATCTATCAGTGGTGTCCTTGCGAAGACCTTCTTGTAACACTTTGGTCGCAGAGATCGCGTCAATAGGTTATGCCATAAATAATACTTCATACCTCCATCGGTCAATTCGTCCATCAGCTCCGCAAGCGTGTAGGTGAGCGTCCCGACAAGTTCATCCTGCTTCCAAAGAAATTTCTGGTAGACTTTGACAAGTAGCACGGACGTATCGTCCCCGTCACTGACGAAATGGAGTTCCATCGCATACAGCCAAAAAAAGGACGAGCACGAACAAGAACAATTTTCCGTCCCAGAAAGCGCGATTCTTTTTCTCTTTCACCAGGGGTGTCTGCCTTACAGTGTCTCCCAAGGAAAACTGAATGTAGAATTCCCTGGGAATGGGAATTTTGCGTCGCGTTTCGATAACTAGTTCGATATCTAAAAGAGAGCTCAATCGCATGCAACGGAATGCCTAGCGACGGCACGGGGCACCTTTAATAGTGACCGTTTTGGTCCTTGAACATGTTCAGCACACACTGATCAACGTCATGAGGGCTATAAGCACTACACTTACATGATTGGATCCGTTTGGATTTTGTGCGTTGGAAGTGTTATGAGCTGTGGTGATGTTATGAAAGAAAGAAGTGGGGAATGGGCATATTCGGGCAGATGCAACGTGGGGACGGTCGTAAAGGCGGTTCCGTCCGAGTAGGTTTCCGCGCTAAGACTGTCGCTGTCCAACCTGTAATACAACCGGATTGGGATGTACGATGCATACTGGAATTTATTACAGCGACCAATTGGTAGAAGGTCCTGGGACACCACCGCGAGTCCATGGAGTGACACTCATTTTGGCTTATCTTGGCTGATTGCCCGTCGTGACTGCCAAATCCCTAATCTAAGAAGTCATGTTCTAGTTGATTTTACCTGGAATTGAGTACCGGGAAGGATAACAACAAACATGTCTCGGTATGGCTGTGTAGAGACAGGGATCGAGCACGGCGACGAGAGACACAACGGTCAAATTTCTGTTGTGCAGTGCAGCTTATTAGTAATGTTAATTAATAACACGATCTTCGTGGCGCCGTAGTGGGGGAACACGTTGCATATCGGTGACCGACGTCCACGAGGACGTTCCTGTCGTTTTGCAAGCGGTACTTTTGGTCGAGCCTCGAACGGTACTCTGCCTTTGTAACTCGCAAAAAGAGAGCCTTGGTTGGATATATGCACTGTCCTTACACTGTACGCATAAAACCCATCCGTTTGCTGATATCCGACACCAAAAGTCACTTTGTATGAACCAGGTCGTTCCACTGCCACTCCCGCGCTCTCAAGACAACGACCTATCACCATGCTTCGTCTTTGTATCGCCTATGACCGGCCTCCGATGTGATCCCCGGCCTTCAGCCGCGTCGCTGTCACCGAACCCATGACTATGATAGCCTGACAGAACACACGACGCATCCGGATGCGAACGCGAAGCCCGGAGATATTCACCCCGGTACGTTTCATTATCGGGGCATAACCGAAAGTGCGTCATGACCCACAGCAAAGGCGGAGGGAGAGATGACTCCAATCCAAAGCCCTTGCCATCCGGGACCGGGACCGAGTCCTGCGCGCATGCCTGCGCCGTGTCATCGAGTCACCCAACAACGGGAAATGCAGACAAGCCGGCTGCCGAACGGGCGACGTGACACCTGCCAGACGTGCATGCACACCTGAGCGCGACTTTTTGGATGGTTCTGCGCATACACCCATCATCGACTTCCCGACGGGCCGGTGGATGGCAGAAGCTGTGTGCTAACTCCAGTGGTGTATTAGACGACGTGGCAGCAGATAACAAGATGTTGGCTGAAATCCAGATGACGTACGCCACACGCCATAGCGAAGCACCCGGACCATGACAGTCTGAGTATAGTGTCAGGACCCACCGTACGCAGTCTAGGCACAATAAAATCACCTGGACCCCCACTGTCGAGTTCAGACTATACATGTGCTGACCAAGAATGATATTGCCCGCCTGGGTTCGCAGTGGAGAATAGACAACCGCTTTGTGCCACGAATCGACAAGGTGGCAACGCGCGACGATCTTCAACGTTATCGTTTAAGAGTCTGCGGCTGAAGCGCTAGCCGCTGCCGGCAGTACGATGGCCGGTCCACCGCATGCAACTGGAGCACATGGATGCATACCTATCGCTGACCGAGTCCGTACATACCGGCTATATACCTCCGACGGCCGCATGAGTCGACTTGAGTCGACGGGACCCAAGGGATGCATGAGTATGAGTATGTGAAGTGGTACACGTAATCATCGTCCAAGCCAACAGCGTTCCCCGCCGCCGAGCAACGGGATCGGACTGATTCCAACCCATATACCGAAGGTGACTTACTGACTCGCATACATACGACGTAATTGTAATAATAATAAAAAGGATCCGCGTAGTTTCCGTCTCTGAGTTTGATATACTTGGTCATATCGTATCCGAGTTCATGCATGCATGCGATCGGTCGCCATCGGTAATTCAACTTTGCGACTGCACACACCTCGTTGAACAGAGTAGCCTGGAATCGGGACGGCACGCGAACCAACTGTTCGTGAAATCCGCCAACTAGGGTCCGACACACCGATTGACGACAGAGAGGCGGGTCTCGCACGGGGGCAAAGGGCACATGTGGATCGACTTGATGAGGAATGTTTGTCTCTTCTACAATTCCGAGGCCGAGTGAGGCCGAGTACGACGAGGAGATGAGTTGATGATGAGGTGATAGATATGACTGAGGCTGTTCCTGCCGCACCACCCACGCACACAGAGTACCTAACTGACAAACGCATTCCAAACCAGACGGCGCCGGCGTCGTCTCGACTCAAAGGTACCTTTTTTTTTTTCATGCTCGGTTGAACCTGTCATATGTACATATGTTCAGGCCAGGTTGAGGTTGGACGGAGACAGCTGACACCACCGGCGCAGACCAAAACAAGGACATACATGATGTGGTGGCATTATTTCAGCGCCGACTCCTGAGATTTACAGATTACCGTTCATATCGTGACACCCACCATCATGAGACCTGTGCTTGGGCGTGTATCGCAAAGCACAACTCATTGCCATTCGATATGTTTTTCTTGGGTTGTATCTGTGTTCAACCGATGCCTGGCTTGATATCGCAACACAGATCCCAAAGTGATTGGTTGAGTCGCTTCTGGGATCGAGCAAGGCAAATCCATGAACAAAAGTGGTTTCAAATCGGCGACGGACAATCGGAGGGGACACAGCCGACGATAAAGTGAGCCAAGAAGAGCGAACGGAGGAGAATTCGACGAGGATGAAAAAAATTAAGTTCACGAAACGGATCACATCGCACTGGCTCGCAAATTCGTATTTGCTTGATATGAACACCGCCAAGGACAAGTTCTCATGTCACCTTGCTGTTCCCTTGCTGTGCATCGATAGGACGAGTAAGAAGTGTAATCATGAGTAGCTATCAGGCTTCGGTATATATAAACCGCCAGGTTCGATGTCCCTCCAGACCCATCTCCAAAGCGATATCTCATTTCATCCCATACTCAACGAGCACCATGTCCTGCCCACTCTCTCCCGTGCTGGCTTCCCCTGTCGATACTCACAATCACCACCAACATGCCCATGGCGTATGTCCCGTCACGGGGAACACCCATGCCTACTGTCCCCCACAACCCGGTGACCTCAGATCACCTTGCCCAGCCTTGAACACGCTGGCTAACCATGGTTATCTGTAAGTCTTTCAACGCATCATCGTATCGCACACGGACTCATTCTGATCGTACCATCTAGCCCACGGAACGGCAAAAACATTGGCTACTTTAGCATCGCGAGAGCGCTCCAGGAAGGTTACCACCTGTCCAGCCTGCTCGCACATTTCCTTGCATTCGGAGGCGTGTTCCTCCTCGCTCAATACCGGAAGATGTCGCTCGCCGATCTTGCGCGGCACAACCTCATTGAACACGATGCCTCTCTATTCCACCTTGACGCGCACGACGAAGACGAGTACGCGCCGACGGCAGTGAATGATTCTCTTCTCCGAACAGCCATCGAAGAGGGGGGGCGCTACCGCCCAGGCCGCATGACGCTCGAAGACATTGCCCAAATTCGGGTAAAGCGCGAAGCAGAGTCTCGGCCGTTGGATGGCATGCATGCCGAGATCGCGCGCGGAGAGATGGCGGTCGCGATCGGTATATTGGGTGGCGAAAACGCCACGACGGAAGGGGTCGATATGGAGGTGCTTCAGTTGTGGGTGAAGCAAGAGCGGTTACCAGACGGTTGGGTGCCGAGCCATACGCAGGGACTGTACAAGACTATCCGGATGACGACGGTCGTACGCGAGCGGATGAATGCGATAAGAGACGGAAGAATTCACAACACTCTGGATGATGGCGAAACCGGAACACTGACGGAGGACACACCAAAGACAAAGTGACGCTGGCTGACCGGCCTAACTAACTTATCGGAATATTTTTTCTGTTTCATTACTTAGCATGGACTTATCAATTGTTAGTTAATTATGTAATACAACTCAATAGTGGCCTCGGAGGAAATCGTGCGAACGCTAAGTCACTACGGCAGGAATCGGAATACAAATATGGATGAATCACGTGACGATATACTCCGATCACATTTCTGATCATTCCGGTTTTTGGATTTCCCCTTTTCACCTTTCTGTGTTAACGGATATAAAAACGATGGTCTTCTCGCCGTCTAAGTCCTCTCATCCCCCTCTTTCTCTCCCTCTCGTACAACTCCAAGATGAAAGTTCTGGCTGTTCTGTACCGTGGTGGCAAGGCAGCAGCAGCCGAACCTCGTCTTCTTGGAACCGTAGAAAACCAGGTCAGCGGACGACCAGACCTCTTCTCCGCGTAGTCCTCACCTTCTATTACCTCTAGCTTGGTCTCCGTCCTTGGCTTCAATCCCTCGGTCATGAATATATCGTGTGCCATTTCCGTTGCAAATCACCTCATATCATCCTCAACGTCTTGTAGGTCACCGATGACAAGGAGGGTTCAATTAGCGCGTTTCAGAGACACCTTCAAGATGCAGAAGTATTAATTACTACCCCATTTCACCCTGGTTATCTCACTCGTGATCTGATGGAGAAAGTGTGTTGTGTTGGCATCCATCGGCGCTTTTCTGACACACTCCACCAGGCAAAGAAGCTCAAACTTTGCGTCACCGCCGGCGTCGGTTCGGACCACATTGATTTGAACGCCGCTGTCAAGAAGAACATCCAAGTTCTTGAGGTAAGTTTATTCGTCTTGATTAGAGCACGTGACTCATGATCGCCGAAGGTCTCCGGTTCAAATGTCACCTCCGTGGCAGAACATGTCGTCATGTCCATCCTCCTCCTTGTCAGGAACTTTGTTCCAGCTCATGAGGTGAATTTTGATCCGTACAATGGCGTTCTTTTCTTCCTGATCAGTCCAAATCAGATGATCGAAAGGGGCGATTGGCAAGTTTCCGATATTGCCCGCAATGCGTTTGATCTCGAGAATAAGGTCATCGGCACCATTGGTGCTGGCCGTATCGGGTACCGTGTCCTTCAGCGCCTGAGGCCTTTTGACCCTAGGGAGCTTCTCTACTATGACTATGCTCCTCTCCCGGACGGTATGACAGCTCCGTTCTATTTTAGCAGAAATATTCACTCTGCTTAGCGGCCGCCAGAACCATTGGCACTCGTCGTGTCGACAGCCTCACGGAGCTTGTTTCGCAGTGCGACATTGTCACCGTCAATTGCCCTCTCCATGAAGGCACTCAAGGCCTCATCAACGCAGAACTGCTCCGCAATTTCAAACCTGTACGTCATCGCCAGATTCAATACTGATATCCCCGTCTGACGTGTTATCGTGGCAGGGTGCATGGCTCGTCAACACTGCCCGCGGTGCCATCTGTGACAAGGACGCGGTCGCTACAGCGCTCAAGTCGGGCCACCTCCGCGGTACGACCTGTGTAGTCCTCTCTGTGTCTACCATTTGCTGATGCGCTGGTCGTCGACGTACAGGTTATGCTGGAGACGTGTGGAACGTCCAGCCCGCACCCCAGGACCACGTCTGGCGCACGATGAAGAACCCACTCGGAGGCGGCAATGGCATGGTGCCCCATTATTCGGGTACAACACTGGACGCGCAAGCACGATATGCGGAGGGTACCCGGCGCATTCTCGAGAACTATTTGCGTGGTGAGGCACAGGATCCACAGAACGTGATCGTTGGTCTGGGTGAGTGGTCCAAACCATGCCTCGGTTGTGCAGACTTGTGTTGATGCGGCGTGTATAGGCAAGTATGAGTCGAAAGCATGTACGTTGTCGGCGCTCTCTTGTTTCATGTATATCTGGCTGATGCATGCGTGTGTTATCCCCAGACGGACAACGCTGAGCGTTGGTTATCAATATATCGACACGTATCATGAATGTACCGAGCCGGATCGTAGTCATTTGTATGCATTAATCTTCGACCATCCCTACATCTCGCGTTCTGCGTGCGATAGCGAGATATGGTGGGTGACTAGTGTTGCAACACCGGGTCATCATTCGCCCACGCTTGCGGCGTCGCACTCATTTGAAACGCCAAGACGCCCCCCTGCGCGATGTCAGCATGCCGGATGATAGGCCGGTCCACGTGATGTCCGTTCACACTCAACGAACCCACAAACGGCTTCGACGGTGCGCCGGGGGCCGAAATCACCAATGGCTCGCTCGAAGACGGCAACTCGATCGACACCTTGTCGAAAAAGGGACTTGGCACGAAAAAGAATGGATGGGTTTGGAAAGCCGAACGAGCAGGAAGGAAGGAATGGCGTACCTCCCGACGACGTATTCGCCCGAGACCGGATTCACGGGGTAGAATCCGAGTGCGCTAAACAGATACCAAGCGCTCATTTGGCCACAGTCTTCGTTCTAAAGGTGAAGGGAAGAAAGAGGTCAGCCGTTAGGATGAGGATGTGGATGATGATGATATGGTGTGAGCGTTTACCCCTGATAGTCCGTTCACGGTCGCATTGTAGTTCGACGTCGCGATCTCACGGATGCGGGTCTGGGATTTAGACGCCGCGCCGGCCAACGCGTAGAGGTAGGGAATATGATGCGAAGGCTGTCAAACACCATCAGTCAAAAATACCGTGCCCCGTTCACGTTCTCATCATCCCACCTCGTTCGTATGGTCATTATGGCCTGGAAACACCATGAGTCCACGCCGCGTGTCGCACCCATCCCCACTCACCACCATCAAAATGTTGATCCAAGAACGCGACGAAAGGCATAGGTCCGCCTTTGCGCTCGATGAGACCAGGGACGTCGTGTACGACGTCGAACGTGTACGCCCATTTATCGCCCTCTGTCCAACCGTTGTCGGGGCCAGCCCAAGCACCGCTCGCGTTCCTCGCCTCCATGAATCCGCTGTCGGCATTGAATATCGTAAAGGGGTTGTGCATCGCACGTTGTCGGAAAAAGGCCTCTTCGTCAGTCTTGTCAAGGAGACCGGCGAGCACGGAGACCGCAAAATCGTCGTCTGGATCCCCGCACACTTTTAAGTCGCCTCGCTAAAGAGGGACAGTTTATGAGAGACTTACAGGAATAATCGAGTGTCCTGGAGGCGGATTCAGAGTGGATATCATCCGCTACCCACCCCTTTTGTTCGTAAACGGAAGACAAACCAGCGCGAACTTCGTAATCGACGAACTAGAGAAGGAAAAAAAAGTTATTCGGTGTAGTGACGGGGGACAAGCTGTGAAACATGCCTCCTCGCGATCACTGTATCTGTGCCATGTTCAGCGAGATGGCAAACACACGCGACAGTGATCTTACGAAGTGGTGGTGTCGTTGAGCGGAGGCACGGTAGCATCCTTGTACACCGCATCCCACGCAGCATCGAGGTCGAAACCAGTAAAGCCTTTCAAAACTGCTTCCGCGACCAGCGAGTCTGCATGCGTGGCGACCTGAATGTACTGAGCAATGATACGGACGTTTACCCCGAACGCGCTTACGTACCATAATGTTTGTCTCTGTTCGATATGTTTACCAAGAGGTCAACGATATCATGCAAAAAAAATCTCACCGATGATGTTTTTCCACATTGGAAGCCAACCACCCTGGAAAAGAAAGGTGAATGAAGATGGATTCCCATTCGTCTCTAATCTCAATACCTCTTGGTAATCCTGAATCATACTCTGCACCATTCCTGGCACTCTCTCGGGGGCAAAGAGAATAAGCCACGCCCATGCGGCTCTATATGTATCCTAGACCCAGTGATTCAGGACCGGTGTAAAGGCGGACAATAACCCAACACACCCAGATCGAATAACCAGTGTAAGACACACCCTCGTGGACGGAATCATCATAACCAGAGTAATACTTTCCATATTCATCTTGCTCGTAAGGATACTAGAGCGGGTGAGCATGAAGTTCCGGGTTACGGCTTAAACAAACGTACTTGAAGGGAATGGAAGAACGCAGTGTAAAACACTTCCTTCTGTTCTTTAGTCGCCCCGTCCAATTTGATCCTGTCGAGCTTCTCAGCCCACGCAGCACGCGTGTTTCTCGCCGTCTCCTCGAGCGTCTGACCATCCGGTATTTCTTTCTCCAAGTTCTCTCGTGCCTGATCCATCGAGATGAACGACACGCCAACTCTAACGTTGACCTGAGCTAATCCTGGCTTGAACGTCGCATAGGCGGATAACATGGCACCAGCACCGCTCATCTGATCCCGGGTCACGCTTCCGTTTTGTGCAATTCCCCAAGAAACAATGGGCTGATCAAATCTAGCACAAAAGTAGCCACTCCATTTGGCAGCAAGCGTAGAGACAGGAGCGATGATGTGGTCTTGCCTCTCTGGGTTGCTTCCGCAAATTTCCATATGATCGGGATCGATCACGACGTTCCCCTCTGGATACGTAAAGTTATCAGGATTCGACGAGCCAATCACGGAAGGCCGGGTGGCCTCCACTAGAACATAAGGAACGTTCGTGTCCTTGAACGTGAAACGCAGATGCCCAACACGAGACGCTAGAAAGAAAACACCAATCAATCCACCGGGTACACAAGCAGACCGGGCACGGACTTGCACTCTGTTCAGCGAGTATCGTGCCCCCTCCGATAGCCTCTAATTCGACATTGTAGTAGCTAGCCGAGACCACCTCTCTCTCGTGGCTGAACGGCATTCCACGGTCCTCAAATCTAGAACGAATCTCGCCCGCGCCAGGGCTCACGGTAACTTGGCCGCTCTCGCCCATCCAGATAGCAGGCTGGTGAGTTCCCTGGAAACCATGAATGGAAGTATCCGTGTAGTTGTAGGGCGTAACGGAAACATAGTTCACCCTCGTCTGCGCAACCCATCGGGTCATCGCAAACGGTGGTGCAGTCGAGGGGATCATTCCTCCAGAGCCATTTGGAGAGTCACCTCCATTACCAATCAACCTACGATCGTTGATCAGCTCCTCCAGAAACGCGTTAAGCGCCTACTATGCCTACGGGTTCACATGATCGACTGCGTCGCCGCTGCGAGGTTTAGTCAAAGGAAAAAAGCCACTTTTGGGGGACACCATGAAGAACGAGAAAGACAGCGCGATTAAGCCCACTAGGCTCATGGTGATAGCGGGGGAATTAGCCAGGCCACTGCGAGTAGCATGGCTGGCATCAGTCTGTCCTGAACCTGGAGCGCGCAGCTTCTCGCTGGAGCTGGCCATATGTCTACACGAATGGCATTGGCAGAAGGACGTCAAGCAGAATGAAACTGGACGCACGAGACAGTGTAGACTTTCGAGTTCAGACCAGCTCGGATACCTCAGACGGTGGCCCTACAGCGTCAACACAGAGTGTCAATGAAACGACGGATCAGCCGCTCACGAAAAAGGGGAATAGTGCTCGCTGCTCGGTTTCTTCAATAGGTCCTGGATGCGGTGACAATGCGCGACTACTCGTGAAATCCCCAAATCAACATCTAGTCATCCAGCTGGATAACTTTATACTCACCCCGCTGGCTATAGGAAGTCTTGTGTATTGAGGGTCCTGGCACTGCGGCTGAGTCCGAAGTGAAAACTCCACGAGTGGAGCGGGGCCGCCGTACACGCGGCTACATTCCGTTGTCACCGCCATTTCTGATGCAATGCATGACGGTCGAACCAGAGTACCTCGAGTTCTAAACTGCTTCATTGTTTTAGTAGTGCTACACGTTGGATCTGACATCACTATACAGGCCCTCAATGACTTCTACATCCCTTCGATGGGCCTGTCGGGCTGGACTCATAGATGGGTGAAAGACAAACCCGAGTGACGCGACTCGGGCACTGTTTGGGCTGCTGCAGCCTGCTCAACTCAACTGCTGGAAAAAAGTCGAGCTTCAGACCAGCGCAGAGAGACCGTCAGATAGGACCATGTAACCGGGTTGAACTCGTGGAAAGACCACTGCTACTGTCTACCATCCATCTTTAGTACGAGGGCATCACTTTTGCTCGTCTCATCATGCCGCACTGTCCCATGCGTACAGACAGCCTCGGTACAAACGGGTATAGCTGAGATAAATTGTGGCATATGAGACAGAGGCTACAGAGTAATGTGTTTGCTGGTATTCACAATAATGTTGGGCCCCTCACTGGTGGCACACTGTAGATCAGAGAAGAGCAAGGGAAGAAGGAATTGAGAGAGCCCAGGCAATTGGCAAATCTGGACTAAAACATTTTTCAATTCCAGATTGAGCCACCGGATGTGATCATGCTGGACTTCACTAGGTGAGTTGAGGACAGTATGGATGAGTGATGTTAAACACATGAACTCATCCACAAACGACTTTCCCTCTGGGCCAGATGGAATAACATCTTCAAGTGAGGAACAGAGATGGGCGAGCTGACCCCCAAAAATGCCACAACCCTGCTTGGGAAGCTCAACTATCTTGGTAGGGGATCAACCATGAAGGCAAGCAGAGAATGAGTCTACTGTAAGCAACGAAGTGTGAGACTTGAAGATGGTAAGGTTTTGCAGTAACGGTAGCAGGGCAGCAAGGTGTTCGATGGGTTTTCGAAGAGTTGTTTCGTATGCGACTAGTGTTGCGGAATAACGGAATTCTTCTGCTTTCTTGATCAAGTCATTCAATACAGACAAATGTGATGAAGAGACTGTTTGAGACACATGTTCAAGCTTAGTATAGAGACTAAATGGCCCTCCCTTGTCCGCCGCTCCAGCCATCCGTTCAAATCGATCGTAAAGATACCCTGCCATAATTTCCAAAGAACATGGACTGTTGTAGATGCCCTGGCGGGCGAAGCAAGAGTGCATCTTGGCCAAGAGCGATGGCCCTGTTAAAGTCTTCAATGACCCTGGATTGTTTTTAGTAAGTGACAAGGTGCTCTGTAAGGATGATGGCCACTCTGAATGCCCCAGTGGACAAGGCAAGAGTGCTCCCAGCAAATAGCGATGACTTTGTCAATATCTTCGATGACCCTGAGCCGTTCGTAGCGAGAACGGAGATATGTTGCAAGGTTGACCAAAGCCAACGCCCGGTGTGGACGTTCTGAAGGGCAACCATCTTGACAAAGAGCGATAGCCTCGTTAAAGCCTTCAATGGCCCCAAGCTGCTCATAGCGGGAGTGGAAATGCTCTAAAGGGTTGAGCAAATAAAATGATCAGTTTGTATATGTCGGTGGGCAAAGTGAGAGCAATATCTTGGCCAAGAGTGACGGCTTTGTTGAGGTCTTCAATGACCCCAAGCTGCTCGTAGCGAGCACTGAGATATACTACAGGGCCAGTGAAAGATAATGCCTGGTTTGGATGACCCAGTGGGCAAAGCAAGAGCGCATCTTCACTGAGAGAGCTGGCGTTATTGAGGTCTTCAATGGCCACGAGCTGCTTGTAGAGAGAGTAGAAATACGGTGCAAGGTTAAGCGGAGATGATGACTGGTTTATATGTCCCAGTGGGTGAAGCGAGAGAGTGCACCTTGACCCAGAGCGATGGCCTCACTGAGGTCTTCCGAACTGCATGTAGCGATCATGGAGATACAATGCAAGGTCAAGCAAAGACAACAACCAGCATGGAAGTCCTGGTGGGCAAAGCGAGAGCGCATCCTGGCAAAGAGCGATAGCCTCATTGAGGTCTCCAATGACCCCAAGCTGCTCGCAGGGGACATAGAGACACAGTGCAAGGTTGAGCAGAGGTGGTGACCAATTCGTATGCCCTGCTAGACCAAGCAAGAGCACATCTTGACCAAGAGTGATGGCCCTGAGCTGTGTGAAGCGAGTATAGAGATACCATGCAAGGTCGAGCAAAGAAAACGGCTGATCTGAAAGGCCTGGTGGACAAAGTGGTGCCAATACTTCTTGCCCGAGTCCAATGGTTGCCGTGATGTCTTCAATTCGTGGGCGCGAAGTGTAAAGATGAAGTGCAAGGGTTAAAGCAAAGAACCGCTCGAGGTGTCCTGGTGAGGAAAGGAAAGGTGTAGTGCCTTGCGACCGGGGTCAATGGTCTCGTCAATTATCGATGGTCTCTTCTCCGTGTCCAAACTGGGTTGCGATAGACAGGACGTTTGTCGCCCCCCGTTCAACACGCTATTTGAACCTGGTTGAGTGGACATCATTCAATATGGTTATTTGGAAAAAGGCGTTGCTACGCGCTGTGGAGGTGTTTAAGTGTGTGGACGTCAAACTATTTGCATCCATCTAGTAACCTTCGAGTTACACAGCTTGAGCGCCGCTCGAGGCATGGTCTCAACTCAACCGCCGCAGTTGGGCAAGTTCGAATCGGTGCAGAGCCTATGATACATCTCCATGGCCGACTTGACATTCCTGAATGTAGGTTTGTACTTTTGTCGTTCCGTTCTGACTTATACATTATCACCAGAGAAATCGCATGCCTCATCAGAAACACCTTTGATGTGCGCCTTGTATCTGAATTGGGACGAAACCAATCCGGGTGCCCCTTGTGCCTCAGTCACGGCAGAATCGAGACGAGTCACGCGCCCAAGGAACGTCGCACTCCGTTGTGGTTTCATAGTGCCAGCATCGTTTATCTGGACAGATCATTGTCACCTGACAGCGATGTTGTCGTATTGTGGTCATATGATGAGGCTTTGAAGACCTGTAACACCGTGTTCTCATTACTACAACTTTTGATCGGGCCCTTCCTATGGTCACGCAATGTCGAAAACCGCGGCTTTGCTAGCGAGCTGTGTTTCGAGGTTGTACACCACGTGAGTTCGCTTATTGCTTGTGTCGACAGCTATGGCGTCTTGTGATAGCTTCCCCCCACTTAAAAAGCGAACAGGAAGCACGTTGATTTGTCTCCTTTCCACAGAAGGTGCACCAGCAGGATGATCACCATCTATCACCAAGCTTCCTGGGTTATATTGGTCACTTCGGTCGCGGTGCTCTCGGCCGCTACCGCCAATCACCTGGGCGTTCGCGATGATCCGCACTTTTCCCTCGAAGCAAGGGGGTCTAACCTCGATCGCTCCCTTCCCACCTATAAGAATCCACATGCATCGATTGAAGAGCGCGTGAACGATTTACTGCCAAGAATGACGGTAGAAGAGAAGGTTGCTCAGCTGCAAGTATCGTTCTTGTTCACCGCTTTTTGTGGTCTTTGACTCGAGGTGTAGCATCCAGGGCGATATCAATGGGTGGATGAATATGTCAGACCCACTGGACAACACGCTTACATACAATCAAACAGGCCTAGTGCATAGAACATTTGTTCGTTGTCGACTCTATGGCTCACTCTGTCGATACAGGAGCAAATGATGAAATACAAGGCTGGAGCTATCTGGGCTGGTTACCAAGCACCATGGGAGAAACTCGTTTATGCCATTACGGTTGGCCAACGGTACTTGATGGAGAACACAACGCTCGGTATACCTGCTCTCATGCAGTCCGAGGGTGAGATCTTGTTCTTGAATGCAATGCTGCAGACCCTGATGGAGCACTAGGTCTGCACGGGTTTACGGATAATGGGACAATATGGCCATCGCCAATTGGACTCGCTGCATCATTCAACGCTCCACTCTTGCAAGAGGCTGCTAGCACTATTGCCACAGAAGCAGAAGGATTGGGTTACTCTCAGCTGTTTGCTCCCGTTCTTGACTTGTCCCGTGAGCTCCGCTGGGGTAGGGTGGAAGAGAATTATGGTGAAGATCCTTTCTTGTATGTCTTTGTCGTCTTCGTCTCCGTACGTTCACTTATATGTTATTAGGACCAGCCAGATGGGACTTGCATATGTTACAGGGATTCAGTCTGGCCGGCGACGCAACGCTAGCGATAAAGCGATTGCTCGTGTGGCTGCGACCTGCAAACACTTTGCAGCTTTCGGTAGCCCACAAGGCGGATTGTGAGTTCAAAAATTGATCGTATGGAAGGGCGCAACAATAAACTGAGAAATTACAGGAACCTTGCACAAGTCAGCGGAGGTGAACGTGAGCTCAGGACCTATTACCTCAAGCCGTTTAACCACGCGTGCATGGATGCATTATCTATAATGACTGCTTACTCAAGTTATGACGGGGTTCCCAATATTGCTAATAAATGTATGCTGCGCCTCGTTTACTGAACAGTTTGTTGACAAATTATCGTCGCAGATTTGCTCACTGATGTCGTAAGCCGTATTCTGATTGACCATGATAATGTTTCCTTGACAGGGAACGTAGCTTCGTCGTGAATGGGGTTACAAATACTTCGTTACGACTGATGCGGGTTCGGTGGATCTCCTAATATATCTTCATGGAATTTGCCCCACGAGAGAATGCGCCGCAAAGCTTACGCTCGAAAGTGGGCTCAGTGGCGAAATGGGGGGTGGTTCTTACACCTATCTTACCCTTCCAGGTCAGTTCCATCCAGTTCCATCCTAGCGTCTAAGTATTCTGTAGACCAAGTTGCTAGGAAAACTGTTGATACCAAGTATATCGACGAGACCGTGAAGACGGTTCTCAGAACAAAGTTTGCTCTTGGGCTCTTCGAAAGTATGATTCATGATGTGATCCGCAGAACGAGTTATGCTTAGTTGTGCCTCCCAGACCCGTATCCTTACCCTGACTATGCTTCTACGATGCGTACCCAGCGCACTCGCGACCTCCTACACCAAATGGAACGAGAAGCTATAGTCCTACTTGAGAACAACAACAACATACTCCCTTTAAGAGAAAATATCGCTTCCATTGCCCTCATAGGGCCACAAGTCGATCGGGTTGCGGTACGCACACTCTCCTCTTTCCTAAAAGCCTCTTTTTCATTGTAGTATTAGTTAGGTGACTACGTCTTTTTCAACGCATCAAACAACGGCATGACACCACTGGATGGATTCACTGAGTTACTCGCTAATACATCTGTGAGAATCAACTTTGCGGAAGGTTGCAAGCTCTGGTCGAATGACCAATCTGGTTTTCCTGAAGCGGTTGTGGCAGCGAGTAAATCTGACGTTGCCATCGTCATGGTTGGCACGTGGTCGTTAGACCAAACGCTCTTGTGGACTCCAGGCACGAACGCGACTACGGGTGAACATATCGATTTGTCAGATTTAAGTCTCGTAGGGGTGCAATTCCCGCTAGTACAAGCTATCCAAGCTACTGGCACCCCCACAATCGTAGTTTTTGTGAGCGGAAAACCCGTCACTAACCCTTGGGTTCAAGAGAGCAAGTTGCCTTTCGAATTTCTGGTTGCTTTTTTTCTGAATCCCGTTGCAGATGTCGATGCCGTCATCCAGCAGTTCTACCCAGGGGAGCTGGGTGGCCTTGCCATCGCCGAAGTCATCTTTGGTGTGGTCAACCCATCTGGTATGCAAGACAGTGTCGTTGCGCTTGTTGCTGACTATTTTGTAGGCAAACTTCCTGTATCGTTCCCGAGGAGCGTCGGAACTACGCCTGTCTTTTACAACTACCTTAAAGGCTCACGACCAATTGATCCTGGGGCAATTTACTCCAACGGCTCTGTGCACTTTGGACACCAGGTAAATGATCTTGTGTGCTCGATGCTCATGTGACCCATGATGGTGCTAGTACGTTTTCGACTCTCCCGTCCCTACGTGGAGCTTCGGGCGCGGGTTGAGTTACACGACATTCAATTAGTGCGTCCAACCGTTCCTAACCACGATCAGTCGAGCGAGTCCTCACACCGGGCCTTAGCACCGATTTGCACCTGTCTAGGTCAACGATCAAAACGCATGAGGATTTTAACGTGACGGTGACTGTTCACAACGCTGGTTCGATGGACGGCAAGGAAGTCGTACAGGTTGGTTTTGGACATCTTCTTACATGGGCGTATTGGGGTGATATTCGTTGTCAGGTGTACATGATAGACCTCTTCAGCTCTGTTGTCACTCCGAATATGGAGTTGGTCGGTTTCGCCAAAGTAGACATACCGTGAGTTACCCGGCGTGCGGTGCGCTTCTCGGTCAGTTCCTGCCCCTCTGACACCATCCATTGCAGCGCGGGACAATCAGAGACCGTGAGCATCCCAGTCACATCGAGTCAGCTTGCGGTGTGGACTCTCGGGCAAGTGTCTCTCGATGTCTCCGCTCCACTATATAAACATGTTTACCTCGCTCTCTTCAGAAACAAGTGGGTCGTCGAACCTGGGAATTTCACCATCTTTGTGGGTACGAGTGAGGAGGTGTACCTCACCACGACGCTGACCGTCGAGTGAGAGAAACTTGAGTGTGGGTCATGTCATCAATATTGCTGGTTGGGATCATCGCATATATCCAATTTCCTCACTTAGTTCTGGTGGTTATTAGTCTGGTGGCTAGTGTTGAATTTCTTGCACACCTAATATTTTGTCTTCGCTCGTCATATAGTCACGTTTTAATCTTTCGTCGAGTGAGTGATCGGCGAGTGATATATCGGCTCGTATAACGAGCCCGTGTAAATAAGAAGCCGGGGTGAGGCAAACTGGCCGATATGTTCACTGATCGAATGTGTTGCTACACGGGGGCTCTATCAGATCAGTCTCGGGAACCGATCGGGTTCTGTTCACCCCCTTTCAAGTGCTACAATTAAATATGCTACATGCCTATCGGTTTGCCTCTCTCAGACGAGCTAGTCACCAGACCACGCCCTTCGTTTCACAGGAAGCTTTGATGTCTTGTGCCTAGTTCACAGCAATATTTTGCAGACATACTCCTTTCAGGCCCGCACGACGCAACCTCCACTTCGACGAGGGACAGCGGACAGGATTGTCAGGCAAGAAATGTCTGGGTTGGTGGTGGTACCCGATGTAGATCCCTCTCAGTATCATACCGTGTTTAGCTTTGCTCCCGAAGTCTCGTTGTGCGCAAGATGGACTCGTCCCTTGTACAAGCCCTCAAACATATGTTCGATGTGCTGGTCAAAGATGGGATATATGGAGGAGATCCGGGAGGGAAGGACTTGGCGTCGGGGGTCGCAGTCGTGCAGCTCTTTAACTTGGTGCATCTTCGGCTTTGAAAAGACTACTCATCTGCTGCAACGATAGGTGCTCACGGCTGCTCATTCAGGTAATTTCCCTCCTTGTGTTTGGCGGATGCATATAGACCCTCTGGACCATAACGCAAGGGAACCTGACGTAGTCCTGGTACTCCACGTCTTCCACGATGGGGAAACCGCTGTTCCTGGTGCAACCTACAGTTCCTGCAAGGTCAGGTCTAAACATGTGCAACCTCTGAAACGAGAGGCTTCATGACATCTGATCGGGTTGGTTGGCTTAGTCCAGACAAGTTGGTTCAGTCGATGTTTAACAACACTCACGTGGAAGACGCCTACTGTGTACCCAGTGTTCACATCATCCCCAGACCTTTCAATATCACAGAGCCTCTCAAGTTCATCAATATTGTTGTTTCTCTCAGCACCGGCTGCGAAAATGCTATATGGACAGGGTTTGATCATGCTGCCGACAACTACACCTCTCAGGAGTTGAAATACAAAGATGCTATCAACTTCCCTACCAGGGGACAAATGAACGGTCAAAAAAAGGTTGTGAACAAATGTCAGCTATCAGAGACAACCCGTAAGCTGGCCACTGATCTATGAGAGGAGAAGCATGTCAATCGATGTGTGGCATTGAGGAACAACACCAGTGTTGACTTACTTCCATCCCAGTACAACAGGTCCGTTCAGGATGTGAGGGCGGACAGGGGAAGTCTAGAATGCAGGAAGTCTAGGCTCGAGGCAAAATGATCACGAGTAATAAGTATAAATGAGTGTTTAGCTGGCAGCAGGTTGAAACCTTACACGGTCGTAAGTGCAACAACCCGGGATTGTTCTGCGAGGGTCGCAGGGGCCATGGGGGAACACGAGCACACTTGGGGCAGCAGTGGTGACTGCAACCAAAGAAACAGTAATGGTGGCAAAAAGAACAAGGAAATGGTTGGCAATCATTGTCGTTCGAGCACTGGGTTCTGTTGGAGAATGAGAGGGTGACCCCACACATGTACTAACCTCCGCTTTTATGCGTAGATGGCCCCATTATTTGTTTGGCGAAGACGGCAATTGAGACCGTGTATTAAACGTTATTTGGTGGATGTTCTGGTGATGGACCGAACAGGAAAATGACAGGAAGCATGATATAAGTTCTAATCAGGTTTCAGTCGACTTAGATGGTGATTTATGGCGTTATAAATGTCGTTTTTCCACCGCGTTGTACGTTTTTCCCACCGCGTTTCAACAAAGTTTGCTCTTGGGCTCTTCGAAAAGTGTGATTCATGATGTTATTCACACACGACGAGTTGTGCTTAGTCGTGCCTCTCAGACCCGTATCCCTATCCTGACTATGCTTCCACTATGCGTACCCAATACACTCGAGACCTCCTACACCAAATGGAACGAGAAGCCATAGTCCTACTTGAGAACAACAACAACATACTCCCTTTAAGTGCAAACGTCGGTTCCATTGCCCTATGACTATCCGGTTGAGTCAACATAAATGGCTATCTATCGCCTACCACGAAGTTTAGTTGCAATACTGATAACAACCGCGCCGTGATGCCCCTTTTGGAGATGATGCCACGTAATCTGCACGGAGGGCGTCCAGAGGAAATCTTGGGGTTCGCCGTTCATCTTGTCGATGTCAACAAACGCCACAATGTGTTCTGGTGATTTCCAAGACCAGATCGGCTCAACACTGTTCTCGTGGACATGATAGACAGTTCCATTCTTGGCTTGGTACAGGAATGGGCGACCTTCGACCATAAACTCGATGACCTTGAGGTGGAGATGAGCGGTTTTACCTTGATATTGGCAAACTTGGTTAGATCCTGTGAGAGGGAGACAATAAACTCACCCGTTCCAGATTGAGCACTAACTATCATCGAACCTCGATTGTTTCGAAGCCTTTTCTCGATCAGCTCTGAGATATCATAGTAATCTTGACGCAGAAAAAGTGGCAAAGGAAAGCAGGAGGGCACACTCTCGAGCTTCAAAGTTGACGGATCCAAGTGTTGGGACGTTTGATGTAAATTTAGCGTCCACGTCCCCCCCCCACCGTCTAATGGACTAGAGATCGACAGAAGCAGAAGGTATTCAAGCTTGCCGCTTAGGACATTATGCCCCCCGCTATCGTATTCCGACGAGTCACGATCCAGGTGTTGCTCCCTCAGGCGCTCTTGTAATTCAGCACAATGCGCTTTAGTGACCTCCACATTTCGGAAAAGTTCCCCTTCAAAATCCTTTTTATTCCGAATCTAACCAAGGGAAGTTGGAGTCGTCAAGAGCATCAGCAAAACGCTGTCGCTTGGGATGGGATTCAAGAACACCGCTAGCCTCATCATCCTGCGGAGCCAGTTGCGTGATAGCGGCCAGGAAAGGGTAAGCAAGATTACGATATTAGCGGGATGGTAGGGGCGAGAGATTGCAGGGAAGTAGATACCCACGGAGGGAATCATGATGAACGAGGTGCAACGAGGTGTAAGCCTGGTATCCTCAAAGTAGCGCGAGATGAATGAGGTGGGGCTCAGGTATTCGAAGTGCTTATTGGCTTCGTTGTCGGAAAATACAGCGTTCTCTTGCTCTAGCACCTCTTGGAAGTGAGAGGCGAAGATGGGGGATTGCCAAGTGATGTTCGATTGCCTCATTCAGAACTACATCCCAGTGAAAAAGCGGGCTGTGGCATTGGATGTTGTCGTATGTATTAACGTATGTCCCTATGAGGCGGGAACCACACAGATGGCCGCCTCATGTACTCATCCAAACAAATAAGAGATCATATCCTCATCGTGCTGCTTCGTGATGAGCTCCCCAGACTTAACCCCTTCTGGCCGCTTCACAGTTTTCGTGTTGATTCCAACCGGGTACTTGGCCTCTCCAATACGCCCGGCCCAATCGAAGTCGATAAAGTGAACCGCCACGTCATCAGATGCAAGCGACTCGAGGGCGACGAGAAGATTAGTATCTCGAATATCCCCATGAACAAACCCCTCGTCGTGTAACATTTGCGCCACGCTCATGACTTTACGTTGTACCTTCTCCTGGCCCGCCTTCGAGAGGTTCTGACCCCTAAGCACTTGGTATTTCGATTCGTCCATGATGACTGCGAACCACCCTGCAAAGAGCCGAACACATTGCCGGAGCATCGGGGCTGAACCGTGGGAGGCAAGATAGTTATGCGCAGCCTCGGAATATTTTTGTGTGAACTTGACGATGCAGTGGCCAGAGTTTGGATGGTTGAGGATAGCGGAGAAGAGGAGTTTTGTTTCATCAAGCCGCGCATTATATGCGAAGGTTATTTCCTGTCCGTTGTCGGCGTAGGATGTTATGTGCGGATAGCTGCGGGCTGCATTAACACGAGGATCGTAGTTCTCCGACGGGACTAGATTCTTGGCCTCCGCTTCAACTACGTCATAGTGGTTTTGGATATTGTGGACAGCAACCATAAGTGCATCCAAGCTAGACGCGATCGCACATCTGGCTTCCAGGTCCCTCCAGTGAACTGAAAGATCGAAGATAGGTGTGAGGGGTTCGACCATCACATGCTTCCCATCCCATGCGGCACCGTAGAATCCCAAATATGAACCTGTATACACCGTAAACAAATGAGCAGACAATGAATGGGAAGACATACCCATGTCTATCATGAGAATGCTTGGGAAACACGTGTTGCAGTTAATATAGCGGCGATGGTGTTCGAACGCTTTGAGTAGAAAGTTTGCATAGTACAATATGGCCTGAAAGAGAGCACTTCCGTGCTCATTCTTGCATTCTCGGATGGCTGCTGGCATGATGATGATGATAAGGTTTCCGCCCGTCATGAATTCGGTGCCCGGGATCTTCTGCTCGTGAAAACGAAGGCCCAAGTGCTCCGCGAGTACGGACTGGATCGCTGACCTCCGAATGGTCTCCGACCCGTGCCATTTGCACCCAACGGGTGCAAGCTCTTGAAGACAATCGAATGCTCGTTCTGAAGGAAGTGCCTTACACTTGTCTTTGAACATCCCGAAAGCTTCGTGAAGTAACACAAGGGGGATTGTATTGTACTCGAACGGACGATTGCAGGTGATGGCATGCCCTGGTCCCACAATTTTGCTAAATTCGCCAGGTGCGGCCATGGACGACGGCGGGCCCTTACCAATCTCTTTCTGAAGACGCTTTGCTCCCGGCGGGCTAGCGTCTGGTTCTTCTTCCCCACCATGTTTGCGCTTGTTATCCTCTGAGGCGGCGGCCGGGAAAGGGGAAAACAACATTACAAGATTAGCGGAATGGTTGAGGCGAGAGACTGCCAAAGTACATACCTATGGACGGAAACTGAACGACGAGGTGTAGGCGCCCCTGGGGTGGCTGGTCCTTAAAGTAGTGTGAGATAAAAAAGGTCGGGTTCAGGCGTTGGAAGTGCTGATGATTGACTTCATCGTCGGGAAACACGACATTCTCCTGCTCTAGCCACCTCTTAAAAGCGCTCTCCGAGTTGAGAGGCAATGGCGTCATCAGCTTATAAACTTTAAGCTCATCTTTGGCAAATTTGTCAAATCGAGGAGCGCGCTCAACCTTGATCCTCCTCTTGAGGCCATCGATGTAGTCCTCAGGATTGACATTCTTCAACACAAAAATGTCCCCATGCGTATTCTTGCTTATGTCTACAGCAATACATAAGAGAGTGAGTGGCAGCAGAGACGTGTCATGATCAGACGTGAGGGAGGTGGGAAGTGGGAAGTGAACGGGAGGGGAGGAAGGAGTGAACCAATGAAATGAATAGGGGCGTTCAAAGTTTCGCACCGCACCGCACCACACACACCCCCTCGCCACCCCCCATCATATCTTGTCAAATTCCTGATGTGATGTTTCCCGAGAACGAAGTCAATCAGCACTTCGAATACTTGAATCCCACCTTCTCCACTTTGAGGACCAGCCACCTCAGTACTTCGTTGTTCAAATTCTCACCATAGGTATGTGCTCCCTTGGAAATCTTTCGCCTCAACCATTCCAATAATCCCGTAACCTTGTTTGCCCTTTCCCTGGCCACTGTCGCGCAACTAGCTCCGCAGGGTGATGAGGCTAGCGGTGTTTCTTGAATCCAATTCCAATCAACGGCGCTTCGCTGAACCTCTTGACGACTCCAACTTCCCCTGGTTAGGGGATATTCGCGAAAGGCCTTGGAATAAAAGGGATCTTAGAGAGATACTTTTCCGAAAGGCGGAAGTCACTGAAGCCCATTGTGCTGAATTACAGGAGCGCCTGAGGGAACAACACCCGGTTCGTGACTCGTCTGAATACGATGGCGGAGAGCATGATGTCCTATACGTCAAGCTTGAATACCTTCGGTCAATCCCTAGTTCATTAGAAGGAGTCGGGGACTCGGCCATGGCCGTGGGCGTGGGTGTGGACGCTAAATTTACATCACTACCGTTCACTCTCTGCTTTGGATCCGTCTACTTCGAAGCTCGAGAAGGTGCCCTCGCGCTTTCTTTTGCCACTTTTGCTGCGTCAAGATTACTACGATATCTCTGAGCTGATCGAGAAAAAGGCCTCGAAGCAATCAAGGTTCGGTGATAGTTAGTGGCCAATCTAGGACGGGTGAGTTTGCTGTCTCCCTGTCTCACAGGACCTAGCCAGGTTTGCCGATATCAAGGTAAAACTGCCTGTCTCCACCTTACGGTCATTGAGTTTATGATCGAAGGTCGCCCATTCCCGCACCAAGCCAAGAATGGAATTGTCTACCGTGTCCAACGAGAATGGTTTTAAGCCGATCTGGTCTTGGACACCATCACAGAACACATTGTGGCGTTTGTTGACATCAACAAGATGAACAGCGAACCCCCAAGATTTCTTCTACGCTCCCTCTGTGCAGATTACCGTGGCATCATCTCCAAAGTCAGAAATGGATCGAGCAAAGCAAGGTCACGGTATTCGGTTGTTATCAGCGATGCCACCAAACTATGGTCGCCTGCTGAGCTTTTCTAAACCGGGTTTGTCTTGGCATTGTTCCTTTCAATTGGCGACCGGTGCGTCTCTTTTAGGATCTTCCTTCATCCAAGGTCCCGGAGAGAAGGGTGCTGGATGGGCTGGAAAGCAGACAGACGGCCCAAGGACCCCCCCTCGCACGTGAACGTAAGACTATAGCCCTCAGCCATAGCCTTCCCCAAAACTTTGTCTTGGGGAGCACCGTGTTACTGTCCAGCTATACGCATACCGGCCAAACTTTGGTGTGCCAATGACCCACATAACCATCGCGGTCAAGTGTTCATCTCTTGACGCATGGTGAGTTTTGCCTTCTGGTTCCCAATCGCCATGTGCCCCTCTATGCGCCCTATTATGTGACAATCAGACAGAAGTCGGGGCACAGTACGCACGACGTGAGCGTTTTTCGGTCAGCTTAGAGTATGCACGGCCCATTCAAGAACGATTCTCCGTTGGAGAGCCTATCCGTCTCCAGGTGCTATTCTCGCAAGTCGCACTCTGAGAAAAGCGCGCCAGGTAGGGAGAGTGTGTTGTTAAAAGAGTTGTATCGACTACGACATGTGTGAAGACGACAGCAACCCACGCTACAGAAGGGGTGTTTATATACCCCAAGGGTAAGGGTACAGGGCAGCGGATTGGGATGCTATGTGACGTATGACGAGGGTCGCTATGGTCTGACATCAAAAGGAGTCAATATTTTAGTGACGCACCATTTTGCTATTCTCAGCTGCAAGATGTACAGTATTTGATGGGCTATGCGGGCGGCTTGGCTCACGAGATGGCCTGTACAACATCGAAATCGCATTCCCGGATGTCCGAAACGACTTGGGAACGGATTCCCAAGGTTGCTCCCAACTCTTCCGATGGGTAAAGTAACACAGACGACATCCCGTCGGCTCAACTCATGCGTATCACTCGGGGCCTTTCAAAACGAGTTTTAAAACGAGATGGCCAAGTTGTTCCGGTTCTCGGAACCCATGTGCGGAAGAGTGGACCGGTCATGTTTGAAACACGTTCCCGAGGCAGCCTGAGACGGGCGACCTGAAATGGCTCCAATTTCTTTTGACTGCACCTGGAACGGGTGTTTTTCGGTTATAAATTTGAAGCCTAATGAGGACGCCAAGTGTGTTCGAACAGCAAAACTTTGAAAAAGGGCATACCCCGTATATTGTACGATGCGACAGTGTCCACGAGACCTGTAAAACGACCTTGCTCTTCCTCGCAGAGGTCACCTGAAACCGCCGCGACGAAGAAAGAGTAGATTTGATCCGCCCGAATACGGAGCACTGTCTTCTCTGGCTCTTGTGTGTAAAACGCATGTGGCTGGCTGCCTGTTTGAACGGAAATTTGAGTTGCGACACACTTCATGCTGTCGGCAGAATAGCGCTCTCAGTGATGGTTGCATTTCTTGGACCATAGGCGGAACCGAACAGCAGCTCAACTCGGCGGAAGCTTGTAGTTTTTTTTTCCCACAATTAGCCCAAATGTGTATGCTTTTTTCGTTGTCAAGTAAAGCACTCGACTAGAATGAATGTAAGATGTATTTTGACAGCTTCGTTGACAACTCATACAATATCAAAGACGGCCTACTATTCCTCGTCTTGTTCGTATTGGACACCATTCAATGCAAACGTAGACTACGTGAAGCGATGTATTGAGGGTAAAGGGATATGGTAGGTGACTGGATGAAGTACAATGTCATCAAAACTGTCCAAACCGACAGGGTAGCGCAAGGAGAGGTGATTCATGGCGAGAACATAAAACCCACAAAGTCATGTTGAACTCAGACATTAAATGTTGGGTTTGGATGGAGAGGCGTTTGCGATGTTAACATATCCGTTTCGTCACCATCCTTGTCCGAAAGCTTCTTGCTGGCAGTCGTGTGGTATTCGCCATGGTCATCGAGTTGCAGCGTCGTACTCTCAACGCCAACCATCGTAGTCGACTGGAGCGGATCGCGGTGGGCGTTTTTTTTTCGAATGGGAAGCGACCCGAACGTGACTTTGCCGGATTTGAGAGCCTTTGGCACGACAGTCGCAGATTCGTCTGTTCCAATGCGAAAGAGAACCGCAACGACGACACTCAGGTTTGCTACGATCAAGCTTATGGATGTCTAGAGAAAAGGAGACCATGTTCGTGCGACCATGATATAAAAAGTAGGAGACCGTACCTCGAATAATGCAGCCATGGCTTCCTTGAGTCCACCATTACTAAGCACATAGTACGCGTGGACAAGACTGACAATAGTGGTGATTGCAGACGTCGAGAAGATAGAAAGTACCCGGATCTTCTGCGCCCTGCTCAGTCGCACTCTGTAGACCAGCCGGAAGGGTGCGAGTATCAATGTAGCGTCAGCAAGAACATCAGCTGGAAAAAATTAAATTAGGCGCCAGGGTCATGGTGTCACAACGAGCTTACTAATTATTTGGGCGATAGCAACCTTTAGGCCGAGATCGCACTGAGGTATTGGCAGCGATTTCCAGCCCGGTTCGGATTCACACGTCCAGAAAACTTGCGCGAAAAGAATGACCCACACCACAATGAATGCAGCGAAGACGAAGAGCAACGTTTTTCGTAAAGGGCCAGGGACAGTCAGGCGCACAACCGTGAATAGGATAGAGATTCTAGACGCCCTAAAACCCGTCTGAGATGGCGCATGATCACAGGGCGGAATAGCTGTCGTACCAAACGGTTGCATAGAAAAACTGCGCTATCCTATGAATAGTTTGTCAGAAGCGGTGGTGTCTCATCTGCTGCTGCGCTCGTACGACACGCACATGTAATACAGGCCCACTTTCGTGGTCTGGGAAAATTGAGCTACATGCCCCGGTCAGCGACGAGATTCTGGGAGAAGGGCGAGTGAAGGTACCAAAATCTTGCAGATAGAGCCAATTTGCCACCATCAAGATGATGTCGAATACCATAGCGAATCCAGCCCAAGCATCGTCTAACCATAGGCGGCCTTGGCGAGCACGCTCAAACAAACGAAATGAAGTAATTAGCGTTGCAGCGATGGGTAGAACGGTGTTGACAACTGTAGGTTCGTGAGTCGCAATGGTCCGAAGCGACACCGAGAACGCTACCTTCGGTTTGGCCGATTGTTGGACCACTGGAAGTTGACATGACAAGTTCCCAGTTAACGGGGAACGGGACAAGGGGCAGAACTGGTGCACATGAGTTGGGTACCTCTTAAGTATCTTCGAGAAGTTCGGCCTGCCTGTCGGAAAAGTGCCGCTCTAGAACAGGTGATATACTTCCGTACAGCCAATTTCATGAATTGCGCCCAACTGACGGTCCAATCGCATCATGGCTTCCCAGGGTCCCAGGGACGGCATGTGCACGTAACTATAATATAGCCACTTCTTCCCCGAGCGGAATCATCACAAGGCTGCACCCTACAAAATCACGAGGCCATGCGTGAGTCCCGGTCCAGTGCTACTTGAAGCATCGCATTCGGTGGGGTCGTCACCAAGTACGCCGGAGGGCTTACTCTCGGTCGGAGTCTGGATGGATTATTGGCACGACGGGAGTGGTGACAATGTACATACCTACCTCGTTTCAACATCGTGTACCTTTGGACCCTAACCCGATACTAAGTACTGAACAGCCGATCGGAGTACGAAAGGTGGGCTAAGCGGCAGATCAGTGTGGACAACCCCCGTCTGGAGTGATCACGACCATCCTCGACATCAATCAGACACATCGGACGAAGGCTGAGTTTTGTATAAGCGTATATACCCGAACGTTTGACGTTTTAAATAAACTGGACTCGTCATCTTTCCGAGGTCGCATCAGCTGAATAAACACCGCGCCTCGCCGCATCCATCGCTACCAGATAGCCGCTCCACCCGTTGTGCCATATAAACCCGCCCGACAGATACCCGTCCAGCATTCGATATGCCCATTCAAGGCCTTGTCCAAAAGGTTGTCCATTCGGATGATGGAACCGTGATCTACGCGGATGCTCTCGGAAACCCTTCTCTGCCAAGTATCGTCTTTATTCACGGACTTGCGCTGTCATCTATCGTTTTCGAGGAGCTATTCCAAGACCGCACACTCCTGGATTGTGCCTATCTCGTACGTGGTTTCTGCTTACTCTGCTTTTTTCAGGCATCGAACCCCCTTAGGTCCGCTACGACCTGCGGGGCCATGGGCGGAGCGGAAAACCGCTCCAACCTGAGGCACACGAATCCGTTCGCTATGCCCAGGATTTCGTCGCCGTCGCCAGGGCTTTTAATCTGGATAAGCCTTATCTCTTTGGTTGGTAAGCGATAAGTCATTTCGATATTTGCCATGGGTGATTGATTGATGATATGACCATCGGATGAACCCCTGACAGGAGTCTTGGTGGTATGTACTGCTCATTCGTGTCAAGATCTATTTTAAGGGATTCCCTTAGCCACAATCGCAGCAGACGTTCTGCAGCACATCACACCCTCACCCTTGGGCGGGATTATATATGCATCCCCGCTCCCCTATATCGGCCCCATCATGAAAGAGCTGGGGAAACCATTGATTGGAAAGCTTAGCGAACTGGTTTTGTCGTCAGACCCCTCAAAGGCCCTGGACGGAAGAATCCAATTCGTCCGCTCCGTGTTTGCGGACCCGGACGGTGTTGACCATCTCACTTTTGTTTCATGGGTCGGCGCAGCTACTTATACTACCGCAGAGGGATTCAAGCTCGCGATATCTAGACCACAAGACCCGTCTGCGCTCTTCAAGGCTGGAAAAGAAGGATTACCGCTTCTCATCGTCTATTCGGATGAAGACGCCCAGATTAACAACGAGGTGTCTGTCAACCAAGTCGGCCCGCACTTTGAGAAAAAGAAAGTCGTTGCCGTTCCGCGAGCCGGACATGCTGTATTTCACGGGGGTCAGAGTCAGGTCGTGAAAGAGATTGTTTCCTTTATTGGAGGAAACAAAACCAAAGATTGAGCGTTTTGGAAAGAATCTTTATGGTCATCTAGTCCTCGAGAAAGACATCGGCGAATTTGTCCAGTGTGACCCTGTATAATCACCCCTGTGGCCTCTGATAAATTGCATTTACAAGTTGGGTTTAGCGTGGACGGAACGAGGCGCCAAAGGTACAGTCGCTTGAGAGCAGGCACAATCACGGGGGGAAGCGGGAGGAGAGAGGCCGGTGGAACCTGTCTGCAAGCATGTGTACGTGTGAAAAGGTCACAATAAATTTTTTCGCCCTACCGCCCATAGTTTCCGTCCTCCACAGGTTCAGGGCTACAGCTTATCTTGAATACACAAAGTTCAAAGGCAGTTACATTGCTTGATGTTATATTACCGGCGAGCGAACAAACACCGTAACTCCGACCTACACATACACATGGATTCTTTGTCCACCTGATCATCTTGCACCGCAGAAGCTGATGTCGCGGATGTTTCAAGTTTGGAACTTTGAATGTGAACCTGTTAGTGCTTCTGATCACCTTCACAGCGAACGGGTACTATGAAGACATCGCTCATGAAGATGTGGCAAAATGAGAATGCGTGTGTCGTCCTGCATCAGATACGACTCTAGTCTCATGACAGTATGCCGTGGGTCGTTTCCAGGTGAGTGGAGCGTCAACAGTGCGCCTCATGTAGACGTTGCACGTTGACCGACAGTCTCACGCATAGATCTCCCGAAGAACTCTGGGGCAGTGTTGATGATCTTGTAGAAATAATGATCACGGCCTGTTTGATGCTATCTGAGCATGTCGACAGTGAAGATGATGACAATGAAGCTGATAGGTTGATCGGGGCTAAACGATTAACAGGAATGCTATTTCTCAATTGGAGCATCACCATGTGGAAGGATCGACTCGTGATGCTCACAGCTGCCCATCGCTTCCCAAGATCAATGCAGGCGAATACTGTGTAATGCAGTTCACATAATGACGAGGAGATGATTTCCTTGCAGTGTATCCGATGGGAATCTGTGCGGACCGACGTGCGTATCCCGTAGGACCAACTTCACTCAGTAGTCTCTGGTAAACCCACTGGATGAACATGTATGGCCTGAGGTCCGACAACTATGCAGGTCTCTCTGAAAAATTCGCCCTTCTTCCTCTCGTTGATATCGCTATACACACTACGCATGTAAACATCTGTGAAATTGCTCGTCCCAACCGAGTACCTGTTTAACAGGTCTCGGAATTCGAATGAGGAACAAGATGCAGTGTTCAAGCTGTCAACGTTATCTCCCTGGTATTCTTCGACGAATCGCCTTGCCCGCGTCGGTCACCGGTTTCGAACGCATCGGACTCTCTTGATTCTATAATGGACCTTGCAATCGATCATGCCTCACGGGACATTTCGGACAGCAACAAGCGCAAAGCGTATTGCGACATCGGCGCCGGAAGCATTCGTCATCATCTCTGGCATCACTGCAAGTACCGGTACCATCCCGCCCGCACGATCTTCGTTGCTAGGAACGCTCCCAGAATCTACCCAATGTCTCGAAACGCCTGTGTAGGGAGGTCGAGTGGCATGTATCTGTGCGTAGACATTCACAAATTCCTCACGAGATAAGAACACTGCACTTTTCTCTCGAGCAGTTCGATAACACATATTTGGTGCCCTTGTTCCGATGTAAAAACGTCTATACAGTACTGTACAGATCCATAGGGCCTGTGGTACGGACGTTTTGTGAGAAGGCTTGTCTGGCTCAAAAAGGTTAGTTCTCTGGTGGGATGCCGAACCCTGGGCCCTAGACTTCAACTCGCAGGCTCATTCATAGTTCTGGCAATGAAAAAGTTCTCCTTGACATAGTCGGACAAGTCAGGGATCATCCTTTTTTTTTTTTCTTTATCAACTTGCACCAGCGTTGAAGTCGACCTCGTACCATGAAAAAGTGCGGTCTTTTTTTCTTCTTTTTCAGATTTGGTGACACATCTGATGGACGAGACCGTCTGACAGCGACATCGTCGCTCTTTGTTCAAAGTGCTGAGTGTACCGATCCCTGCAGTACCCGACTTGGTGGACTGACGTATCGGGGGTAGTGTCACGGTCAACACCAAAAAAGACGTCGAGGCCGTTCTCGGAGCATATTTCCGCGGTTGCCTCGAAAAACCTGCCACGCATCCCAGCCAAGCCGTGAGAGGCGCCATTCTGGAGCACCGTCAGGAACTCGCGAAAAGCGGGGCGGTCTTGTTATACCTAGGCAGCAGGTACAAGGATGGCCTGGAATGGACAAGAAGTCGGTTAGCTCAGGCTGGCGTCTACAACACATTTTGCGCTGACATGTAGAATTTTTCCCTCTCTCCAGCGAGCAGGAAAGATTGCGACTTCCAGATGTACAAACTGAAAGGCCGATCGGACTTGTTGAAACTCACCATTCGGTTCAAGTCCCAGTCTGGGGTGGGCACGGTGGTATCATATCAGGCGACTGGTTGTACGCACCCGAGTGCATCCAGTGTATTCTATCACCCTACTTCAGAGTGCGAGCTGCCCCCTTTCAGGTTGGTGGTGAATACAGCGGACAGGGAGATGTCAGGGAGAGCTTCCGGCGTGTCGGATGATGACGGCATCGATGATTGCATATCCTCCGGAGAGCCAAGTTCGTTGTTGGAGGCTTTCATCAGTTATCGGTGGTGATATCTTTGTTTACAGGTCATTTAGATGCGAGTATCGCGAGACGGGGACATTATTCCGCTCAGAGCCAAACGACATCAATTGCACCAGTTTCGGTAGGCGGAACGATCTCGGTAGGAAGTACTGAACGTGAGTGGATTGATCGTCGGTCTATGCGATGAATTGATGAAATAAATCTATAGCCGTCGTTGCGGGTTCCTCTTCAGTCGCTCCCATCCCTGGAATTAAATGTACGTATGCCTACAAATAAAATATTTCAAATAAATCTGAGTATACTATATTATAGTGGATTCACTTTTGAACCCCTGTCACTGCCAGAGTATTTTGACTTGTAATTGCAGAACGAGATGAAGCATGTAATCGTATATCGTGTATCATCCTTCAACCACGGCTCAGAGAACGAGTCAAGTGCGACATAGAGCCCCAAGTTTCCGCAACGCACGAAAACCCCATATTGTTTCGAGGAGAACAAGCAACGAGTGAACGGGAGTGTACTATATGCCATTTCCGTAAACGCCGCGTATATCGCGGGAATGAATTGTTCACTTGTTGTAGACCACCCGGGGCATCCCAGTTCAACGGGCAATGCAAGCAGAATAGATCCCCACGGCGAGAGACACCCGTTAAGGAGGATCTATCAGAACTGGTTTAGCATGCGATTTGGTCAAAGCCTCTATGTCCCTGCCGTTTTCAAGTTCCTCTCTCGCCCTGCCGAAATCGTCCAGGACAACGGTCGTGGTTTCAACGTCTACCACAGTGGTCGGATAAAGAAGATCGTCCTGCACCCTCTTCCGAACCGGTTGGGAACCAAATGTGACAATGGATCTGAGCTCTCTGGGTGAAAACGCAGCGGTTTCTTCTGTACCGATGCGAAAGAAGAATGCAACTATGACGCTGAGGTTCGCCACGATCAAACTCACGGATGTCTAACAAATCAAAACAGGACAGTGTCCGCTTTTAAAATGCTGCAAGGGCGAGTGATACAGATGTCCTACCTCGATTATTGCAGTGATACTCTCCTTGAGCCCACTCACGGTGAAGACGTAGTATGCGTGCACGAGGCAAACGACCGTGGTAATTGCAGATGCCGAAAAGATGGAGATAACACGAATCTTTTGTGGTCTGCTAAGTTTAATTTTGTAGACCAATCGGCACGGAATGATTATCAAGAGAGCGTCTCCTATCACATCAGCTGGATCGAACGAGGTAGGAGGTCAATTCTGACTGTGACTGATACCTGGTTGCTTACTGATGATTCGTGCAATAGCAACTGGTGGCCCCAGTTCGCATTGAGGGCGTGGTTGCGATTCCCAATCGGGTTGCGAATTGCATTCCCAGAAGGATTGGCAGAATAGGATCGCCCATGTAACCAAGAATGAAGCAAAGATCCACATGAGCGCTTTTCGTAGCTTGCTGAAGGGGCTAGTCAGCCTCACGACTGTGAAAAGAATGGAGATTCTTGATGCCCTAGATCAGATCTCAATGTTTGCACAACCGGTAAGAGGCGACGCTGTACCAGACAATTGCGCAAAAGAATTGCAGGACTCTGTAGATGATATGTTAGTGGACATGCCGCGCCATATCCACACGAGAAACATGATTACACATAATACAATGCTACATTCGTAGCTTGGGAATACTGCACTTCACAGCAGTATACAGTCAGCGACCGTATTATAGGCCAAAGAATGGAAGTATGTTCACCATAGTTGTGAAGATACAAGTAGTTCGTTATGAATTCGACATTATTGAACATCATGGCAAGGGCCGCCCAAGCATCATCCCACCACAGCCGTCGTTGGCGCATTCGTTCAGCTAAGCGAAACAAGGTAACCACTGTCGCGGTGATGGACAAGGCCAGGGTGACAACTATATGGTGTTAGTCAGCGTCAGTGGGTGTCCGAAGTATTCTCGAGTTCATTACTTTCAGCTTGTTTGGCAGTTGTTCCACCAGAGGACGACATGCTGACTTTCGGGGGGAAAAAGGACCGAGGGAACATCCGTGGCGGCTTTTATTCTTTGAGCACACGTCAGACATTTTGGTCGTCCCGCAGATATCCATAGATCCCTTCTATATTCGTACCTTTGACTCTCACCAGTTCGGTTTCCCCCGAGTGTGCTAGTGCCGTGTACAGCATCCATCGGGGACATCACAAAGCCATTCGGACTAATTCGGTCACCGGCGCCCATCATCGTGATGGTGTATGTCGCAGTTTCCATGATGCTATGGAGTGCTCGCATTGTGCGCTCCATCGTTCTACCCTAGAGTCAGCCTGAAATGATGGGTTGTTTGTGTACTAATAAGCTCGCCTATGTAATTATCCCCGCAGGGAGTGGTTGAACTCGCGATAGCCGGACTGTGATCGGACTCCTGGGAGCGATGGGGTACTGTTTCCCATCACCTAATTATACGAAAAGGAGGAAAGCCATCGTTCGATAGGCCATACATGCGATGTTTTGAGGGAGGCTAAACCACATCGTTAAAGGGACTAATGAAGGGAGGGGAATGACAGACCAAGTATTGCCGATCGAATTCGTGCAAAGTGAAAGGTCGCAGAGTCATGTTATTGGACGTCACCCAACCTGACAGATAAGAGACGGGTTAAAGTCGACGACATCAATCGGGGGAACAGGCTCGGATTTTAATTTATCGCTCACCTCAGAGCGCTGTGGATTGCTAGATGAATCAAGTAGATGTGATCTGTTATGCTAGCTCACCCTGTCTCGAGTAGGTTCGTAATTCTAATCGAAATGTCGTTCTTGGAAAACTGGACACATTGTGAGCCTGTTATCAACCTCCAAAGAAATAAGATACCTTCGAGGATCCCGGCGAGCCTAGGCTCAATTAATATTTGCATTTCTTAAAGGAAAACTGATAGATTATCCACCTTTTGCGTACGTTCAAGTTGCAAGAAGAGAAGTGCAGTATACTTGGCCACTAATAAAAGCTCCATAAAAACCCACATTCGCTAAGGGAAAACCAGAATGTCGTATAGACGGACTTTTCTGACAACACAGATATCTATCACAAGATCAATAATCAGTACTCTCATGTAGCAGTAAAATTACTTACGGACATCAATGAGGCAAAAACACAGATACTATATCGCCTTGTTTGTGTAATCGTTTCCACCCAAGCACGAAATCGACCTGTTCTTGAGACCCGTGTTGAGGTTATAAATTGTCTATCCTGCAGAAATGGGCACTTACCGACTTGCCGATCATCCCATTCGATCCGATGAAGAATACTCAGAGCGAACAGCTTGGACACGATTACACCAACGTTGACCTGAGTTGGTGCAGACCAGAGACATTAGGGTAACCTTCCAAGATTAGTAACTCTACAAAGCTCCACCCTCTCCGAATCGTCAGATGTGATCGCTACCCCTGCAGATAAATAAGATATTCGCGAATCGTCGTGCTGTCATCCAAGACCCTTTGAATATTGAATGTCCAATGTCGATTGTAGGTTATCAAAGGGTTCCACCGGACTGTGTCGCATCTGACCTCATGACTGTCGAAGGAGCATTACTGTCACGACCTATTACTCCATCGAATTTCTGACGTTTTAAACCCAGATCTAATCTGAGTTACATTCTCTCTATGCGGACTTCGATAATTATTTAACTCCGCTTTGATTTTACATGCATGTGAGGGATTTCCAAACCTGTTCGGCGTGGCCAGAACGAACAAACTCTGTTGATTCTGTTGTTTCCACAAGTCATGTCTTCGTGTTACGGAGTTTCCATGCGCAAGATGTTTGGCTATCAAACTGGCTCGTATCATACAATCCATCAGAAGCATCACTAATATCCTCGAATTCTCACCCTCCCCGATGAGCAGGCGTGGGGCCTAGGAGTTGATGTACTCGTACGCATAGTGTGAGGGGTGGAGAAACCGAACGGTGGGATATGCCCAAGGGGCAATGCCGGTGAGTGACGTAGACACACTCACTCCAGGAGGATGCATCATGCATCCGCTAACAGAGCTGGATGAACAGGCGTTTCGGTCAAAGCCTCCGCGTCCCTGCCTTTCCCTTGGTCCGTTGGAACCCTGCTGAGCTCGTCCAATAAAGCAGTTGCCGTAGCCTCGGTCCCGGCCGTTGTAGCTGTCGACTCAAGAGGATCGCTTTGCGCTTTTTTCCGGGTCGGCAGAGAGCCAAATGTGATGACAGATTTGAGTTCATTGGGTGTAAACGCCGCGGTTTCTTCAGTGCCAATGCGGAAGAAGAATGCGGTAATGACACTGAGGTTTGCCACAATCAAGCACACAGATGTCTAGCAAAACAAGAGGTCCAGGTCCAAGTTATGCTGGGACAATCGATGATGCTGGTGCCATACCTCGATTATTGCAGTTATACTCTCCTCGATCCCGCTGGAAATAAACACGTAGTATGCGTGCACGAGGCAGACGACTGTGGTAATCGCCGATGCTGAAAATATTGAAATAATACGAATCTTTTGAGACTTGCTAAGTCTAACTTTGTAGACTATGCGGCATGGAATTATTATCAAGAGAGCATCACCGATCACGTCGGCTAGATCAAATGAGTTGAGTAGTCCGCCTTTCCTATGCTTGCAATGCTGCGGGCTTACTGATTATCCGTGCTATAGCAACTGGCGGACCTAGTTCGCACTGTGGTCGTGGTTGCGTTTTCCAGCCAGGTTGGGAGTCGCATATCCAAAAAGCTTGACCAAAGAGGACTCCCCATGTTATTAAAAATGCGACGAAAATAATCAACAGCACTTTTCTCAGTGAGCTGAAGGGGCTCGCTAGCCGGATGACCGTGAAGAGAATAGAGATCCTAGACGCCCTAAAGCCAAATCGTAAGACAAGCCAAAGGCTGACACTGTTGTCGTACCAGACAGTTGCACAAAAAAACTGTAAGATTCTATAGACAAGTTGTCAGTGTGCTGGCTAATTAGCCATCCTAGAACGAGACTTACACATAATACAGCGTTACATTCGTAGCTTGGGAATACTGCGCTACACGGCAGTACACGATCAGCGATACGCATTCTAGAAGAAAGGCGGCGGAAGACCGTTTACCATAATCATTCAGGTACAAATAGTTCGTTATAAATTCGACATTATTGAACACCATAGCAATAGCGGCCCAAGCGTCGTCTAGCCACAGGCGGCGTTGGCGCATTCGCTCGGCCAAGCGGAACAACGTAACCACTGCAGCGAAGATGGGCAAGACGAGACCAACGACTTTACATAAATTTGGTGTCAGCAACGTCCGAAAAACATGTCAGCATCGTTACCTTCGTCTTGTTGAATTGTTGGTCCACTGGACGATGACATGCTGGCTTCCGGGGACTAGGGAGGGGCTTGAAAAGTGTTTGGTTAGCAGGTTTTTACCCTTTAAACGTGTCCAACGTTATCCGGCAGTTATACATGGGTGCTGCCTCGTTTCCTTATTCGCATCCTCACTTCTCATCAGCTCAGGATCTCGCGAAGGTGATTTGGTCTAAAGATAGCTTAGCCACGGCCGCCTTGGATTCCATGGCTAGTGAAGGCGATTCTCATTCGAACTTGAAGCGTGTCAGACAGGCTCATGTGAGGTGCTCCGTCATGCTACGCACTGGAATCAGTAAGAGATTATGAGTCTGGCGCGGTGGCGAGCTCATCTCTATGACGTAGAACTGGCTCCGCTTTAAGTGCGCCGGACGTGTCCGTCGGGTCAATGGCCGGCCAAGCTCAACTCTTCATGTTTCAGGCTGAGTGCTATTTCCTATATCCCATGGCTACGTACACCTACTCATCCTTTCGGACCTCATATGAAGCTGTGTGTCCGAGTAACGCACATGCATGGTCTCATAGTTCGTTCACTCCCAACCACAGTATAGTTTGATGCGCACAGGAAAGCTGTCGCGGCCAACCTTTCTTGCTTCGTATGCGCCGTCGGACCTTGTCCTGTTGCATTGGAAGTTTCTAACTGCCATAAGCCTAGCGCACAGCCAGGCATATCTTTTACGTCATCTGCTTTTGTCCTGCTGGAACATGAAGCGTTGTGCGCAGCTAAGGTGTGCCACAATTTGCAAGCTCCATAAAGGCAACTCAGGCCATGCAACTTTCACTCATCGAAGTCCGATCGCATCGCGCGTCGCGCAGCATCTCCTTATCCTCGATGACATAAACACCCGTCATCTGAATAGGCCGTGAGGGCGTAATTGGCTTTTACTTCTGCTAGTAATATCCCGATGACCGGCAGGTTCTTCGGACAACCATAGTTAACTCTTGTACCCAAGGTGTCTTGGCAGTATGTTGAACGCCGCCCATCGTCATCAGCAGAAACTGTGGTGGGGTGTCTAAAGGCACAGCCCGTTATCCAACAAGTGTTTGAAGATCGTCCATGTGCTGTCTCACTCTGTTTTATCGCGATAGACCAAATCCAATCAGCCGCCGCCGCCAATGTGACGCAATTAGAATTACTGTATGACTATGCCATTCTCATCCCCGCTCCAACCCCCAGTCGCGGACCCCAAACCGGTCAGTTTATTTCTGGAATCATCGTGGGAAGGTCCAGCCATCATCAGCCTAATTGAAGTACTTTTCATCAAATTGTTCTTGTGCTTCTGCATATATGAGTACCGATGTGGATGGAACGGCATACTAAAAAGCGATGAGGTTCTTAGCTCGACAACGTTTTGCTGTGCATGACTCTTCTTCGACCAATATTTGGCGTGGGTGGAACATTGCCACCAGGAGTCAGTGCTTCAGCCTCGGGGGGTGGAAATACCGATCTTCGGAGCCACAAAAACCTGGGGATGCCCAACTTGCTCATGTGTGTATGGTACGTCTCTCCACGGTCTGTTGCTCGTCCAGTTGACATAAAAAATCGGTTCAGTGGTGACCAACACGTACGGTGTCACTGTCTGTCAAATACCACAAGGTATTGTGCGTCTCAGTTATGTTTGTAATCGATGGTGCATGCAAGGGTTCGTTGATCACACTCTTGATTTGACAGCCTCAGGGAGCTGAGTTACTCTGCATGACAGCCATCGTCGGCGTTGTCCCGGCGTATTCTAGGCTTAGGCCACTGAACGGAAGAACTCACTGTCTCAAGTCGTTGGTATGGTCAGTCCTATGCGATATGCTCACAGCAGTTTCATGGGCGAACTCACCTGTGTCCCGTTGGACATGCAGTGTTGTGTACATACGTATGGCGGTTGTGCCCTTGTCATGAAAGTGGGATGCAAGGTATGCGCAGAGTATGTTATACATTTATCCTCTCTTGGTAAATCCTCCACAATAAAGATATTACAATGCAATTCGATCGACGACTTGAGGTGAATGATAAGATAACAAATTTCATTGATGTAACAAACTCTATTCGATAGCGGCTTACTATCTTCCTTCTGTTATATGACTAGCCGATTCGCTATGATCCTCAGCAAACACTATCTGGGACATGGCTGTTAACCTTGCAGACGTCGACTGTTCCCAGCCTAGCTTTTTCGATACCCGATAGACAATCATCGTGGAGGTGATCGCCTGCCACATCCAAGTCAGCGCTTACACGTTCAAGATGGCAATAAATGATTTACCTGAACGTGAGACCGTGTTGTAGTCATAACATATTTCCCCGGGTTGTTCAATGCATACACGACAATGAACACGAGCGACCATATCACATACAAGGCCGCTGACTCGGTCAGCATTGCCACGACGCGTGTATATGGAGATGCCCGTGCTTCTTTGGACCCTTCACAACAAAAAGTGCGGTCAATCAAGTTGCAACCTTTTTAGCGGTAGCAACATACCAAGGGTTTTCTCTATCATTCTCTTGAATAACAACAGTCTAACCGAGATGAACATGGTAATGAAAATGTTGAGCGCGATAGACATAGCTAGGCATGGAATGAGAGCGCCGAAAGCATGAGTCGTGTAAAGCGATCGATTGAAGCTGATGACTATTAATTGAGCAACTCCGGTACCTTGAGATGGGGATGTCAATGTCTGTGGTACGCTAATACCCTAGACCAGAGGGCTCACCTATTATACCTATGTAAAGAAGGAAAATAAAACAACAAATCACGGAACGAGTGAGCTAGTGAAACCCATAGGAAAATACGATGAGCCGCCATAGCTACATGGAACTCGGGTCAGAGAAACTAGCTGACGATGGTTACCTCGAACTCACCATCATGGCATCTGCAAACCACAACTCTAGGAGATACGATGTAAATATCATGCTTAGAATGGATTGGTCCCGAGTCCCAGCTACATAGGCCAAAGGTCCTCCAGGATAGTCCATTTCCCAGGAATATGCGTAAATAGCGCAAATAGCATCACCAAATGTGGCCAGCGTTGTCAATACCCACAGAATAGTGATCCAAGCGGCCATCACTGTGGTCTTCCTTGTATCCTTGCCTGAACGGAGGTTAGAAATGAGGCTATACATGCAGACCGAATAGGACGAGGTCATGAATGCCCATGGGGTGCCTGATAGAAATGTGTCTGCGGCGAGGGCTATAACCCCTTCATGGGGGACGGTATGAGGCAGCAACTGGGATGTCATTGAAGATTGTGATGGGTACCTCGTTTTTATGGGCCGTGTATACATTTATTGGCCATCGACGTCGGATTCTGGTATCGATTCGCCTGACATCAATCGTACCGGTGAATAAGAAGGCGATGATACCGCTGATATGGCAATTTTTTTCAAGTTGCCAACAGCGCATTACATGTGATCCGATCCTGAGTCAGTACGTCCTCGCACAGGACTTGCAAGTATTGTGCATATACGCCTTACTAATAGATATCAGACTAACGGTGAGTTAACTAGAATATGACGAGAGTAAAATGGAATGCATACCTCAGTAGAATGTCTGGGGGAAAGCATGCCTGCGATAGCGAAACGGTTAGTGAGCGGCGTGCGCGAAAAGATAACCTAAGTGGCTAACGTAGACGGTAGACGCGCACTGCGCATACTCTAAGTACTAAGTCAATATTTGACGGGCTATGGCCTTCGGCCATGATCCTATGTCCATGTGCGGGGGAGGGTCCTCGGGCTGTCTGTCTGCTTGCTCGTCTGTCGAGCATCCGTCTCCGAGGTTCAGGGTTGGGCTATGAGAGGGAGAATGCCTCCGGTTACGTACAATACGAGTATGGGGCAGATAACGGGAATGGATTGGGTGGGCTGTTTCGAGCCTGCGAATGCTCTCGTCAAGGGGCTATTGCCAGCCGTATCATCGCTATTCCGAGACCGTTTAGGGTACCAGCTACCTATCTTAGGCCCTATCGAGGGAGTTGGCCAGTCCACAGAAGCGGCGAAGGCAAGTAGATGGCGGATAGATGGATTGTTATAAGGGGTGGACGAGTGGGGAAGGGGGAAGGGCCCAGCGATGCCTGACCTGAAATTGGCATGCTCCCACGGGTCATGCTGGCGCGAATGGGCTCTTTCGTTCGAGCACCCACTTGCACTTTTGCGCTGCCATGCGGCACTCCCAGTGGTACATACCACTTGGAGACCCGTCCTCGCTATACAGCAAGGGATTTGATGAGTGACATGGACAAAACTTATGTGCTGGCTCACATTTTCCTACCATGCGGAAGGTCTGGTAGAATTCCTTCCGCCTTCGGTGCGGAGTTCATTGAATATGACAACTTGCATCGCCCCAATCACATCTGGCACAGAAAGGAGTGGGCCAGAATGTCGGGTCTACGTTCCAAGCCTGACAACAAGTCTTAGATGGACATTCGGCCAAATCTCAGCCATCCTTCGCACAACCAATGCTTCATCCGACATTACCAGTCAAGGATTTGGGAGCTCCCTTGGCTGCAATCAATCTCTACACACACATTAAATTTGTTACTTACACGAAGTGGAACTGAGCACCTCTTGCCCTGCTTATATTGGTCTGCGCCATTGACGATTCGTAAAATTTATAGCCGTTTGATGGCCGTTTGTATCGTGTCAACCTACCATAGCAAATACCATACATAATGCTAGGAGACTTCAATACAGTCTTCTGTTATCCGATCGTCCAATTATCACTTTTTTTAGACTCGTGCTTAACGTCCCTAGAGCATCTGCTCTTTGGTGGATGGTGACATGAGCGTGCGCGTGTAACTCGTTTGTCTATTGGTATTTGTGTATGTGATTAACCAAAGTGGGTTGTGGCCTGTGGGTGTGAAAATTGATTCGTGTGCAGTTGATGTGGTGGGTAATTGTCACTTTGTTCCTCACCAAATGCTACAGTATTTGGGACGTGACTGTCAACTCTGCGAACATTGGTGGAGTGTTTAGGAGTGATATAGCACTGGAATGTATCGAATGCAATGTAGAGGAATACACGTAACAATCTGAAGTTGTGCAGCAGGCCATCAGGAATTTTACAAGAATCTTATTTCACTAATTGTTAGCTAATTCTGGCTAATTTAACTAAATTTTGACTAATTTTGACTAATTGTGTGAAATTAGCCAAAATTAGCCAAAATTAGCCGGAATTAGTCGAAATTAACTCAATAAATAAAATTCCTGATGGATGTGATGAAGGAGGAGGCCGCAAAGAAAGACATGCTTTGCATGACTTGCCATCAAGGTTCAACGTTGTCGGACATATTTCATTTCAATATATCTCTCTTGTCCCGAATTTTAGCCTATTGGATGGAGGGATTCGTCGTCTCAAGTCGTCGGCATGGCTGATCCCGTGCACTCACCGGGTTTCATGGGCAAGCCTCCATGCATTCCGGTGCAATCCAATCGATGACTCACGGTGAGCGACAAAACACTATACAATACTAGCTTGCTATTATCCTTCCGTTAGCCAACTGGCCGGTTCCCCTTGATCCTCAATGAACACTATCTGGGACATGGCCGTCAGCCTCGCAGATGTCGACTGTTCCCAGCCCAGCCTTTTCGATACCCGATAGACAATCATCGTTGGGGTGATTGCCTGCCACATCCAACTGAGCACTGCCATGTCCAAGAGAGCAATCATGAATATACCTGAACGTGAGATAGTGTAATAGCCATAACATATTTCCCCGGGTTGTTCAATGTGTACACGACAATGAACACGAGTGACCATATCACATACAAGGCCGCCGACTCAATGAGCATTGCTACGATGCTTGTGTACGGAGATGCTCGTGCTTCCCTTGACCCTTCGCAACAAGAGGTGTAATCAATCCAAATGCAACCTTTTCGGCAGTAGCGACATACCAAGAGCTTTCTCCATCATCCTCTTGAATAAAAGCAGTCGAATCGATATAAACATGGTAATGAAAATGTTGAGTGTGATAGACAACGCTAAGTACGGAATGAGAACGCCGAAAGCATGTGTTGTGTAAAGCGATTGATTGAAGCTGATGACTATTAATTGGGCAACTCCGGTGCCTTGAGATGGGAATGTCAACGTCTGTGGTATGGTGATACCCTAGGCCAGAGGGCTCACCTATTATACCAATGTAAAGAAGGAAAACGAAACAAAAAATCCCGTAACGAGTGAGCCAGTGAAATCCATAGGAGAATACAACGAGCCGCCATAACTGCATGGAACGGGTCAGAGAAACTAGCTGGCGATCACTATCTCGAACTCACCATCATGGCATCTGCAAACCACAACTCTAGAAGATACGATGTAACTACCATGCCTATCATAGATTGATCCCAGGTCCTAGCTATGTAGGCCAAGGGTCCTCCAGGATAGTCCATTTCCCAAGAATATGCGTAAATAGCGCAGATAGCATCCCCAAGGGTTGCTAGGGTAGCCAGTATCCAGAGAATAGTGACCCAAGCGGCCATGACTGAGGTCTTCCTTGTATTCTTGCCGGAACGGAGGTTAGAAATGAGGCTGTACATGCAGACTGAATAGAATGAGGTCATAAATGCCCATGAGATGCCTGATAGAAATGTGTATGCGGTGAGAGCTGTAGCCCCTTCATACAGGACGCTATGAGGTAGCGACTGGGATGACATTGAAGATTATGATGGGTAGCTTTGTTTTTATGCGCCGTGTATCCATTTATTGGCCATCGAAGTTGAATGCTGGTACTGATTCTCCCGCTATCGGTCGTATCGGTGATAAGAAGGCGATGATACCACAGAGATGGTAATTTTTTTTCATTACATACGTACCGGTCTTGGCTCCGGCCATCGAAGCACGACCTCGCACGGGACTTGCAAGTACTGTATATATTATATACCTTACGTGTTGGCCCGCATTTGCCTAGTAGATCTGGTATAATTCCTTCTGGACGCTACACGGCATTCATTGAAGTCGTCGACTTGCATCGCCCCAATCATATCTGGCACAGAAAGGAGTAGACCAGAATGTCAGGTCCATATCTGTTCCGAGCCGAACAACATGTCTAAGATGGTCATTCAGAATCTCAGCCACCCTTCGCGCGGCAAATACCTCGTTCAACATTACTGGTCAAGAATTTGGGAGCAAGGAGTTGCGTCCTGGGTGCGATCGATCTCTAAATACCCATCGAATCTGTTACTTGCGCGGGGTGGGACTAAGCGCCGCTCTATACTATCGACGATCCGTAAAGTTTACAGCCTTTAATAGCCATCTGTATCGTGATAACACACTCACCAGCATAGCAAATACCATATTGCTAGAGGACTGGGCTTACAGTCTTCTGCTTTCCGATTGTCCAGTTATCACTTTGATTTTCACCAAATGCTATTTGAGACCCTGATATCAACTAAGTATGCGAACGTTGATGGTTCCCGACCTAGCTTTATCGATATTTGATAGAGGACTGTCATGGAGTGATTCACCTGTCACATCCATGTTGAGGCTTGCAAGAAAACAGCGAGATGTGTATACCTAAACACGAAACAGAATTTTACAGGGTTGGCTTTCCATGCCGATCTGTGCCATCGGACTTTGGTCTGTCGTGCTGAACATTTCTAAGCCTTGCGCGCGGCCCCCCGTATCTTGCATGTCGTCTGCTTTTATCCTGACAGTACTTGGGCGTTGCGTAGAAAGGGCTAGTCACGATACCAACACCCATGCCTCAAAAGACACATCGATCGCTGGTAAATAACGAGCCGCCCCATTCCCCGGCATGGGTTGATATGAATCTGGAATCAAACCCTCTGTCCTGGTACCCCTCGACTCCCTCGTTTCGGCGATAGTTCTGGGACTTGGTCCTTATTGTTAGGTAACACAAGAGTTAGGAGCCGAAACGTCCCAAGGAAGAAGCCCCCACAGTCGAAGAGGCAAGCATAGCCTGGGGCGGAAAAAGTAACATCAAGTTCGGCGAGCTGAGGGGAGGGGTCGCAGAGAGCGACGGGCTTTGCATGACTCGCCGTCAGCGTTCAACGTTGTCTGGGCATAATTCATTAATAATTTCTCCCCTGTCCCGAACTTTAACCTATTAAATGGGGAGACTCATTGTCTCAAGTCGTCGGCGTGGCCTGTCCTGTGCACTCAACAGTTTCATGGGCAGGCTTCCCGGCATCCCAGTGCAGTGCAATTTGATCGATGACTTGCGGCGCGACAGCCTATGACCAGATGACGGGCTCCACCGACATATCAAACACTATACCGGCCATAATTTATTATCATCCTTCGGTTATCCAAATGGCTGATCCACCATGATCTTCAGCAAACACCATCTGTGACATGGCCGTTAACCTGGAAGACATCGACTGTTCCCAGTCTAGCCTTTTCGATACCCGATAGACAATCATCGTGGAAGTGATTGCCTGCCACATACAATCAGTACTTGCATGTACAAGATAGCAATCAAGAGTATACTTGAACGTGAGACAGTGTTATAGCCATAACATATTTTCCCGGGTCGTTCAGTGCATAAGTGACAATGAACACGAGCGACCATACCACATACAAGGCCGCCGACTCGACCACAATTGCTACGGCGCTTGTATATGGAGACGCCCGTGCTTCCTCGGACCCTTCACAATAAAGGGTGTGGTCAACAAAATTGCAACCTCTTCGGCAATGGCAGCATACCAAGAGTTTTCTCCATCATCCTCTTGAATAAAAGCAGTCGAATCGATATGAATATGGTGATGGAAACATTGAGGACGACAGACAGGCCAAAGCATGGGATGAGAAGGCCGAAAGCATTTATCGAGTAAAGCGATTGATTGGAGCCGATAACTATCAATTGGGCAACTCCGGTTGCTTGAGATGGGAATGTCAATGTGTGCGGTACGGTAATATTCTGGACCGGAAGGCTAACCTATTGTGCCCACGTGGAGAAGGAAAACAAAACAAAAAATCACGCAACGAGTGACCCAGTGAAACCCATTGGAAAATACGACGACCCGCCATAGCTGCATACAACCAGGGTCAGAGAAACTAGCTGGAGATCGTCATCTCGAACTCACCATCATGGCATCTGCAAACCACAACTCTAGGAGATACGATGTAACTACCATGCCTATAATGGGTTGATCCCAAGTTTCGGCTACGTAGGCCCAAGGGCCGCCGGGGTAGTTCATCTCCCAGGAATACGCGTAAATAGCCAAAGTAGCATCCCCAACGGTGGCCATGGTTGCCGGTATCCACAAAAGAGTAATCCAAGCGGCCATGACTGCGGTCTTCCTTGTATTATTGCCGGAACGAAGGTTAGAAATGAGGTTGTACATGCACACCGAATAGAACGAGGTCATGAATGCCCATGAGATGCCTGATAGAAATGTGTCTGCGGTGAGACCTACAGCCCCTTCATACAGGACACTATGAGTTAGCAACTGGGATGACATTGAGGTTTGTGATGAGTGCCTTTGTTTTTATGCCCAGGTCGTGTCTACCATCAGTCGTGATGGTGATAAGGCAATGATACCACGGACTCATAATCGTCACAAGGACTTCTTTTGAGTGAGCCCAATGGGCGGGCTGTGAATGGATGGGTGCGATCAGATTGGGCAACCGATGCGCACGGAGCATGAACGGGAGGAGGCGCGAATAAGTACGATGAACAAAGTTACATAATAAACGGATTCCGAATTGCCAGATCCGAGTGCACCTATCCCAACGTCCGTGAGGAACGACAGGAACGACAGAGACATTAATGATGTTGAGGGATTGGGTCTATTGCCTTGCTTTTCCAACAGCAGCACCCTGCGCGCTTCACCTTTCTTTCCCCTTTAAACGGGTCTGGTGCACAGACAGGTGCTGTCCCTGGTATGAAAGGGCATCTTTCAAACGGCGGGCTGCGCAGGATAGCTAGAAATTTCCGACACGACGGACCAAAGTCTGATGGGAGACATGAAGCATTCCAGGTTGGCAGCGTCGACAACCTTCTGAGCATCGCAGTAAGCAAGAGTGAGTGTATGGATACCCGATCCTGTATATCGTCTGCTTTTGCCCTGCAAGAAGTTGAAGCGTTGCACGCTGCTTAGCTATGTTACAATTATCAATTTCTACAGAGACAACGTTCACACTTCAAGAAGAGTCTGATCGCACTTTACAGAATCTCGTTTACCTCTGTTGGTATTATCCCGATGACCAGCCTGTTCTTTGGACTGCTGTGGCCGACTCTCGCGTTGAATCACACACCACACTAACCATCCAGGGAATCTTCGCTATATATATATTGCGTGCCGCCACACATCGTTGATGGAAATTGTGGCAGTGAGAACCCGAAGACACTGCCTGTTATGCAACAGATATTTGAAGGTCGTCCATGGACTGTCGCATCCGTTTTGTCCGGGTATACCGGATCCAATCGGCTGCTGTCGATGTGACGTATTTAGAACGATGGCCATCCCATCCTCATCCCACTCCAATCCCCATCCAAGACCGCAAACCGCCCAGTCTATGGAATCATTATGGGAATGTCCATCATCAGTTTGAGTGGAGTACCTTTGACTTTACGCTTGCGCTTTTGCATGTATGTTATATGTGAGTACCGATACGGACAGAATGGCATACTAAAAAAAGAAGATTCTTGACTCAACAACGTCCTACTATGCATGGCTCCTCTTTGGCCAGTATGTTAAGCACCACTATCAGCAGTCCGTATATCAAACCCCGCATCCAGGGTTGTGCATCCCAGCTGGATCTGTACAAGGTTCATTGATTATGTCCCAGATTTGACGGCCTCAAGGCATGGTGTCGCTTTGCATGACCCACCATCAACGTTCAATGTCGTCTAGGCATATTTCACTTATAATGAATTCTCCTCTGTCCCAGGGTAGATGGATTCGTTGTCTCAAGTCGTTGGCACGGTCTGTCCTGTGCACACAACGGTTTCATCGGTAAGATTTCCCGCGTTCCGGTAAAATTCGTTCGATGACTTGCATGACCTGATGACGGACTCCACCGACATATAAAACGCCATACCGGCGTAATTTTGTATCATCCTTCCGTTATCCGACAGGCTGATTCGCCATGGTCCTCGGAAAACACTATCTGGGATGTGGCCATTAACCTTGCAGACATCGACCGTTCCCAGCCTAGCCTTTCGATACCCAATAGACAATCATTTGGGAGTGATGGCCTCGCATCCAAGTCAGTACTTCCATGTCCAAGGTAGCAATCAAGAATATACCTGAACGTGAGGCGGTGTTATATCCATAACATATTTCCCTGGGTTGTTCAACGTATACACGACAATGAACATGAGCGACCGTATCACACACGAGGTCGCCGACTTGATGAGAGTTGCTACGATACTTGTATGTGGAGATACCCGTGCTTCCTTTGACCTTTGCGTCGAGACTGGTCTCAGAGCATATATCTGTGGTTGCCTCGAAAAACATGCGACCAATCTGTGAGAGGCGCCGTTCTTGAACACCGTTAGGGATCGGGGAAAAGCAGGGTGGTCTTGCTATGCTTAGGCAGCAGGTAGAAAGACAGCCTGGAATCGACAGGAACGCATTTACGCTGACAAGTAGATTTTTCTGTCAACGAGCAGTAAAGATTGTGACTTGTAGATGTACAAACAGAGAAGCCAGTCGGACCGGTTGAAACTCACCATTCGGTTCAGGAGCCAGTCTGTGCGCACCCGAGTGCGTCCACGGGTTATTTTAAGGCGAGTGTCACGATACGGGAATGTATCTGCACGGAGCCATCAAATGCAACAGTTTCGGTCAGTGAAACTACCCCAGTAGGAAGATCTATGCGATGAATTAATGAAAGAAACCTATAGCTATCGTTGCGGGTTCCTCTTCAATGTATACTGCATGTCGTCCATCGACCACAAGTCAGAGAATGAGTCAAAAAAAAGTTGGTGTGAAGTGGAATAGTACAGTTGAAGCCTCTGAAACGCACGAAAACCTCATTTTGTTTCAAAGAGGACAAGCAACGAGTGAACGGGAGCGAACCATATGTCATTTCCGTAGACCTAGTATACATCACGGGAATGAACAGGTCCGTTGTAGTCCATCCGGGGTATCCTTGTTCAACTGGCGATGCAGGCAGAATAGATCTCTGCGGAGAGAGACACCCGTCAAGGAGGATCTATCAGAACTGGTTTAGCATGCGATTTGGTCAAAGCCTCCATGTCCCAGTCATCTCCGAGTTCCTCTCTAACCCTGCCGAAATCGTCCAGGACGACAGTCGTGGTTTCGACGTCTATCACAGTAGGCGGATAAAGAAGGTCGTCCTGCGCCCTCTTCCGAACCGGTTGAGAACCAAAGGTGACAACGGATCTGAGCTCTCTGGGTGAAAACGCAGCAGTTTCTTCTGTGCCAATGCGAAAGAAGATGGCAACGACGACGCTTAGGTTCGCCACGGTCAAACTCACGGATGACTAATAAATCAAAAAGGACAGTGTCTGCTTTAGTCTGTAAGGGCGAGTGATACGAACGTCATACCTCGATTATTGCAGCTATACCCTCCTTGAGCCCACTCAGGGTGAATACATAGTATGCGTGCACGAGGCAAACGGCCATGGTAATTGCAGACGCCGAAAAGATGGAGATAATTCGAATCTTTTGTGGCCTGCTAAATTTGATTTTGTAGATCATTCGGCAAGGAATGATTATCAAGAGAGCGTCTCCTATTACACCAGCTGGTTCAAACGAGGTAGGAAGTCAGCTCTGTCCGTGTTTGACACTGGCTGCTTACTGATGGTTCGCGCAATAGCAACTGGTGGCCCCAGTTCGCATTGAGGGTGTGGTTGCGATTCCCAACCGGGTTGTGAACTGCATACCCAGAACAGTTGGCAGAATAGGACCGCCCACGTAACCAAGAATGAGGCAAAGATGAACATTAGCACTTTTCGTAGCTTGCTGAAGGGGCTAGCTAGCCGCACGACTGTGAAGAGGATGGAGGTTCTTGATGCCCTGGATCAAGTCTCAAATCTTGCACATCCATTAGGGGGAATGCTGTACCAGACAACTGCGCAATAGAATTCTACGACTCTGTACATGATATGTTAGTGGGCATGTCGCGTCATGTTCATATCAACACAAGAACATTACACATAATACAATGCTACATTCGTAGCTTGGGAATATTGCGCTTCACAGCAGTATACAGTCAGAGATCGTATCATAGCCAAACAATGGGAGGATATTCACCATAGTTGCGAAGATACAAATAGTTCGTTATGAGTTGGACAATGTCGAATATCATGGCAAGGGCCGCCCAGGCATCGTCCAACCACAGCTGTCGTAGGCGCATTCGCTCAGCTAAGCGAAACAAGGTAACCACTGTCGCGGCGATGGACAAGACCAAGGTGACAACTTTGTAGCATTAGTCAGTGACAGTGGGTATCCAAAGAATTCTTGGGTTCATTACTTTCAGCTTGTCGGGTAGTTGTTCCACCAGAGGACGACATGCTAACTTTCTGGGGGAAGGGGACTGAGACAACATCCATGGCGGCTTTTATTCTTTAAGCACATGTCTGAAATTCTGGTCGTCCCGCAGATATTCATAAACGCCGCTTAGCTTTCTGGTTTCCAGGCGAAGTGTGCAACTGGCCTGTACAGCACCAATTACAAAGCTATTCGGGCTAATTCTATAACCGGCGCCCGAGATCATGACGGTGCATATTGCAGTTCCCGGATCATTCATGGGGGCGGATGTCAATGCCTGAATTGTGCGCGCGTCGTTTTTGAAGGTAATGCTGTGCAGAGGTTAAGTGAACCTATGAGGGCCTCAGTAGTTGTCGAGCTACTGTTATTAGAAGCACTACCTATGAGGACAGCAGGAATGTCTATAAACTTATGACTTGCTGAGCAGTTGTCAAGTTACTGAGGAAGAAAACTAGAGAGAGAATAGTACGCGATAAGCTTATGTAAGAATTACCATAAATAGAATGCTAAAGCATGTGCAATTCTACAACAGTCGCAATCGTTCTGAAGGTTGCGCGTGTATTAATAAGCTTGCTCGTGCAATTATCCCCGCAAGGAGTTGTTGAACATTTGATAACCGGACCATGATAGGACTCCTGGGAGCGAAGGGGAGGAAAGCCATCGTCCGAGGGGCCGTGCATGCAGTGTTTCGAGGGAGGCGAAACAGCATCGCGAAAGGGACCAGCAACATGAAAGATCGTAGCGTCACGTTATCGAACGTTACCCAACCTGATAGGTCAGAGATCCGTCAAAGTCGGCGACATCAGTCTGTGGGACTTTCTCCGACAGGCTCAGATTTTAATTTGTCGTTCAGCTAGAGTACTGTGGATTGCTAGGTGAATCAAGGTGATGTGATTTCACATGCTAGCTCACCTTTTCTCGAGGACGCTCGTGGGTTGTATCGTTTTTAGCCGACATGTCGTTCTTGGCAAACTGGTCAAATGGTAAACCTGTTATCAGTCTCCAAAGAAAAAAGATACCTTGGAGGGGCTCCGGGCGGGCCCGGACTCAACCCTTGCATTCCTGAAAGGGAAACCGATGGGCTATCACTATGCAACGTTGCTAGGAGAGAAATGAAGTATACTACCAAGTATCTTAGCTGTTAACAAAGGTTTCATAAAAAACCACATCCGCTAAGGTAAAACCAGAATGCCATATAAACGAACTTTCCTGACAGCACAGAAATATATCGCAAGGTCAACAATCAGTACTCTCGTTTAAGCAGTTAAGATTCATTATGGATATCAGTGGGGCGAAGGCACAGACATACATCGCCTTGTTAGTGCATCTGTTTCCACCAAAGGACCATGCGATATATTATTTTTCATAGCAGTGAAAAAGGGATGGGAATGAAAAAGCGTGAAAAACTATCTGGTCATCCAGGTGCCTGAAATGAAAGCGCTCAACAACATTAACATAGCCGCAAATGTTAGGGCCCTGCGCATCAATAGATAAGAGCCCGTCTCCTGTGGTCCTGGAATTCCATCCGAAAACAACCTAGAACTGTTCTTACAAGGCCCAGTCCGCTCGAGAAGATCCGGATCTGGATCCTATTCAAAGGACAAGAATATATTGTACTTGGAAGCAGCTGGGTCGCCAAGAGGCAATGCACTGGGCAACTGCTGCAGCAAACTATGTAGATGAGCAAGCAGGCCTGGAGACTCTGCTAGGCAGTTCGGGACCCGGGATGGGCGCCATTGGTTATAATTAGTGCCAACAGTGAATGATGGGCACCCAGTGAGAGACAAGGTACAGACTAGCCTAAGTAGGTAATGACGGAATGTAACATGTGTGCCTTACATGCACAGGCGATTGCTGACCTGACACTGTACAGTTTTCCGCACATATCTGCGAGACATGGTATATATGTCAACCCAAACCGTACTAATTTGTTCACACTTTTCAACACGGCAAAACTGCACTCACTTTTCAACATGTTGAGTTAATTAACCACATGTGTTAAATTTTCAACAAAACCCTAGTTGAGTTAAGGTTCAAGATTAGACAATATGACCACTACCCTTGCAGAAAGTAAACACCGTAAGATATTCGCAAACGTATCGTCCAAGACCATTAAGTATTGAATTGAATATTAAATATCGGACTTGTATTTTGTTATGTATTTTCACTTAGTCAGTTATGGGCGTCGAACAGTGTGATCAAAGAGTTCCACCGGACTGCGACGCATCCGACCAAGCATTAGTGAGAACCGATGCAATTTCTGTATGTCTATCCCCATATCAAAATCACGACTTGCAGGATTCGAATGAATCGTCACAATGACATTACGCAAAACTGTGATATGACCAAACTCCGATGACAGCACTTGGGAGACGTGACCCGCTCCTTAGCTGACGATGTCATCAACCCCAAGGATTCGCCGTGTCCAACGCAGTTGGCACATCTCCATGTCATAGGTAGTTCTCTACAACCACCATTCTGAGAATGAAGGATATTAGCCTCTGCTCTACTTTGTGAAAGATATTGGCATCCCCTGCGTCAGTAAAAATAGGGGCAATGTTCATGCTACAATACATTGTACCCTTCCGCAGCCCACACGTATTCATCAAGTTCCTGCCCCTTGTTCGGCTGTAATTTGATGTCCGTGTCGCAGAGCGGCACAGCGCCAGGTCTTTGCCGAGGGGCACTCGCTGCTCGAGTCCCATCCTCTCGCGCGTTCTCACTCCTTCAGGCCTCACCTCTTCACACCCTCGCTTTCGGCTCTTGCTTTTGGCTCTCGCTTTTGGCTCTCGCTTTCGGCACCTCGCTTCTCTCCCTGAGCACGGCTCTGTCGCTACACGCACATTGCGATCGCCCTTTCCCATCCTTCCGCGCAGCTTGTGCCGTGTCCGACTGTCTGTCTATTTTCGGGGCCGAATAGCCCTGGCCAGCTTTCGCCCATCCCTCTCTTGTAGCCACCCCTGTCCTTAGTCTTGCCACCCATGCATGCGCAATGCAATTGCCTCATCCTTCCCGTCCCCCGTGCAGCGACCTCCAAAGGTAAAGAAGAGTCCAATCGCACTGCGGATTCTTGTTTACCTCTGGGGGTGATGTCCTGATGACCGGCCGGTTCTTTGGACAGCAATAGTCGACTCTTGTATCCAAGGTAGCTTTGCGGTTCTGTCTATTGCACACCGCCCATCGTCATCAGCAGAGGTTGTAGCAGTGGGAACCAGAAGACACCGCCTGTCATGCAACAGGTAATCCACCTGCTGTTTCATCCCGTTTTGTGTGATGTATTTAGAATGACGACCACGCCATTCTTGTCCCAGCTCCAATCCCTGGTCCGAGGCTGCGAACCGCTCAATTACGAATCATTATAGGGAGGTCCAGCCGTCATCAGCCCAAGCGAAGCACTTTTGACTTTGTGCTTGCGCTTTTGCATGTACCTTATAAGCAAGTATCGACATGGGCAGAACGGCAGACTAAAAAACGAAGATTCTTAGCTCAACAACGTCATACTGTGCATAGCTCCTCTTTCACCAGTATTTGGTGTGGGCTAAGCGCCACTACCAGCAGTCGGTACGTCAAACCCTGTGTCCAGGATCGTGCATCTTGCTTGATCTGTAATCTTCGTTCAGGTATAGGTCTACACAAGAGCTCATTTATTTTGTCCTACATTTAACGGTCTCGAGGCGCGGCATTGCTTTGTAAGACTCACCGTCAACGCGCCAAGGCATATTTCATCGATTATCTTTCAAGAATTTCTCTTCCGTTCCAAGGTGGAGGGATTCGTTGTCTGCATAACTTGTCCGTGGACACAACATTTTCACGGGCAGGCTTCCCTGCCTTGGTTCAATTCCTTCGACGACCTACGCCGTGGCAGTCTATGGCCAGATGATGGGCTCAACCGACATATCAAACACCATACCAGCCGTAATTTGTTGTCATCCTTCCATAATCCGGCTGGCCGGTTCACCCTCGTCCCCAGCAAACACTATTTGAGACATTGCCGTTAACCTTGCGGACGTCGACTGATCCCAGCTCAGCCTTTTCGATACCCGGTAGGCAATCATAGTAGAGGTGATCGCCTGCCACATCCAAGTAAGTACTTGCATGTTCAAGAGAGCAATCAAGAATATACCTGAACGTGAGACAGTGTTATATCCATAATATATTTCCCCGGGTTGTTCGATGTATACACGACAATGAACACGAGCGACCATATCACATACAAGGCCGCGGACTCGATGAGCATTGCCACGACGCTTGTATATGGAGATGCCTGTGCTTCCTTGAACCCTTTACAATAAAAGGTATGATCATTCAAAATGTAACCTCTTTGGCAGCAGTAACACACCAAGAGTTTTTTCCATCATTCTCTTGAATAAAAGCAGTCGAATTGATATGAACACGGTAATAAAAACATTGAGCACGATAGACAGGCCAAAGCATGAAATAAATACGCTGAAACCATTTGTTGCGTAAAGTGATTGATTAAACCTGAGGACCATCAATTGGGCAACTCCGGTTCCTCGAGATGTGAACATCAATGTCTGTGGTAGGGAATGGTCTAGATCAAAGGGCCCACCTATTGTGCCTATGTAAAGAAGGAAAGTAAAACAAAAAATCACGGAACGGGGGAGCCAGTGAAATCCATAGGAAAAGATGACGAGCCGCCATAACTGCACGCAACCTGGGTCACAGAAACTGGCAGGCGATCGCTATCTCGAACTCACCATCATGGCATCCGCAAACCACATCTCTAGGAGATACGGTGCAAATCCTACACCTATAATAGATTGGTCCAAAATCTCAGCCATGTAGGCCAAAGGTCCTCCGGGGTAGTCCATTTCCCAGGAATATGTGTAAATAACCAAAATGGCATCCCCAATGGTGGTCATAGTTGCCAGTAGCCACAGAATAGTGATCCAAGCGGCCATCACTGTGGTCCTCCTTGTATTCTTGCCACAACGAAGGTCAGAAGTGAGGCTGTACATGCAGACTGAATATAACAAGGTCATGAATGCCCACGAGATGCCTGACAGGAATGTATATGTGGTGAGGAGTATAGCCCCTTCATATAGGACGCTATGAGGTAGCGACTGAGATGACATTGAAGACTGTGATGCGTACCTTTGCTTTTATGCCCTATGTATAGCCATTTATTGGCAATCGAAGTTAGAATCTGGTACCGATTCGATTGTTGATCGTATCGGTGATAAGAAGGCGATGATACTGTAGACATGGTAATTGTTTTTAAGTTGGATCATTGAAGCGCAAGGGCGCTGTGGTGCACAGGAACTCCAAGCCAGTAGGACTTATATATATGTACGTTCCGTGTTGCAATGGCTTCTATCCGTGTGTCATGCAGTAGGTCTGGAAAAACTTCTTCTGGATGCTGTGCTCATTTGATGCAGCATCCGTTGGAGACGTCGACTTGCATCACTTCAATTATATCCACCTCAGAAAGCAAGTGGATAGAATGTCAGGAGTCAGGATGATACTCCGCCATCGGAGTTTGGTCCGTCCTGCTAAAAATCTCTAGCTATCCTAAGCCTAGCGCGCAGCGCCCCATATCCTGCATATCGTCTACTCTGATCTTTCCTGGGCTAGATGCGTTGTACGCCGCTTATTTGTGTCACAGCTTGCAGTATCTACAGGGGAAACTTTTCACTATCCAAGAAGCGTCCGATCGTACTGCATAGAATCTCGTTTATCTTTGCTTGTAATGTTCCGATGACTAGCTAGTCCTTTGGACTTCTATGGCTGACTCTTGCACTCAATTACACACTAGCTATCTAAGGTGCCTTTGCGGTATATCGCATGCCGCCGCGTCGATGATGGAAATTGTGGCGATGAAAACCCAAAGACACCGCCTATTAAGCTATAGGTATTTGGACATGGTTCATGCACTGTCTCATCCCGTTTTGGCGCGACATACTGGATCCAATCAGCGGCCGCCGATGTGATGTATTTAGAACGATGACCATACATCTTCATACCACCCGTCCCAGACCGCAAACCTCAGTTTCTGCAATCATTAGGGGAGGGCCCAATCATCATCAGTCCAAGTGAAGCACTTTTCACCATTTTGCACTCAAGCTTTTGCATATCTATTATGTGTGACGAGCGAGTCGCTAATACTAAACAACAATCAGGTTTTTAACCCAACAGCGTCCCGCTGTGTATAGCTCCTTGTTGACCGGTATTTCGCGTGGGCTAAGCACCATTACCAGCGGTCAGTACGCCAAACACTGCGTACAGTGCTGTGCATCCTGGCTTGATCCGCAATCGGCGTCTGGACATCGGTCTACACGGGGGTCCATTGATTATGTCCTAGACTCGATGGCACCAGGGCAGGGCGTTGCATTCCATGACTCGCCGTCAACGCTCAACGTCGTCTGGCCATATTTCATTGATAATCTTTCAAAGTTTCTCCTCTGCCCCAGGGTGGAGGGATTCATTGTCTCAAGCTGTCTGCATGGCCTGTCATGTGCACACAACATTTTCATGTGCACGCTTCCCACATACAAGGCTGCCGACTCGATGAGTATTGCTACGACGCGTGTATGTAGAGATGCCCGTGCTTCTTTTGAACCTTCGTATGTGGTCAATCAAAGTGCAACCTCTTCAGCAGCGGCAACATACTAAGAGTTCTCTCTATCATCCTCTTGAATAAAAGCAGTCGAATTGAGATGAGCATCGTAGTAGAAACGTTGAGGACGATAGACAGGCCAGAGCATGGAATGAGAACGCTAAAAGCATCTGTCGAGTATAGCGATCGGTTGGAGCTGATGACCATCAATTGGGCAATTCTGGTTCCTTGAGATGGATTTGTCAATGTCTGTGGTGCGGTAATGTAGAACCTGAAGGCTAACCTATCGTGCCCATGTAAAGCAGGAAAACAAAACAAAAAATCACGCAACGAGTGACCCTGTGAAATCCATAGGAAAAGACGACGAGCCGCCATAACTGTATACAACCCGAGTCAGAGTAACTAGCTGGGGATCGCCATCTCGAACTCACCATCATGGCATCCGCAAACCACATCTCTAGGAGATGTGAGGCAACTACCACATCTATAACAGAATCTCAGCTACGTAGGCCGGAGGTCCCCCGGGGTAGTCCATTTCCCAGGAATATGGGTAAATAACCCAAGCGGCATCCCCAAGGCTCGTCAGAGTTGCCAGCATCCACAGAATAGTGATCAAGACGGCCATCACTGCGGTCTTCTTTGTATCTTTTCCAGAACGAAAGTCGGAAATGAGGCTGTACATGCAGACAGTATAGAAGGATGTCATGAATGCCCATGAGATCCCCGACAGAAACGTGTATGCGGTGGGAGCTATGGCCCCTTCATACAGGACGCTATGAGGTAGCAACTGGGATGACATTGAAATTTATGACGGGTACCTTTGTTTTTACGCCTTGTGTATAGCCATTTATTGGCAATCAGAGTTGGATCCTGATACCAATTCGCCCACCATCGATTGTATTGGTGAGTAAACAGGCGATGATACTGTAGACGTGTGGACATGGTTATTTTTAGGTAGCCAACTGCGCATTACATCTGATCTGAGCTTGAGTCCGACCATTGAGGCACAAGGCCGCTATAGCCAGGAACTGCAAGCCAGCAGGACTTATATATAAGGACCTTGCCTGTTGCAATAGCTCCTGTCCGTCCGGCATGTGGTGGGTCCGGCAAATTCCCTT